>AZIM01004166.1:21449-36950 GCA_000516915.1 Ophiophagus hannah | reverse complement strand
TCATTTCTGGTGGAGTTTGGGGGAGAGAAAGAAAGACTGTTGCTGCTTTCCTTGTGTGCAGCCAAGAACAGAAGAAGAAAGAAGTGGAAAGAAGCAGCCCGGTGGCCAGGTGAGGTATGTGGGGTGAGTGGGGCAAGTTCCCCCCCCTCCGCCCTTCTCCCTTCCCCTTACTACCTTGAGTTGTTCGCAATGCAAGTCATACAAGCCTTGTGTTTCCACGTGCCATGTGGGCAGTGCAGCCTTGTGTTCCCACACAGCCTGAATTAATTGCTTTGGGGGGGGCTTTGGGGGTGACATTTCTCTGCGAACCACCAAAATTTTCTCGCAGACCTCCAGTGGTCCCCAGCCCACTGGTTGGGGACCACTGGTTTAGACCAATCCAAGTGTTTTTCTCTCTAGTAGGAGATAATACCTGATCAGGTAGCACATTGGCAATTACATCCTTTTAACAATCTCACCATATTCTCATGAAACATTGCTGTATGGGCTTCAAAGCAAACAAACTGATTTCCTTAGGGTTTTGCCCTAATTTGTTGTTTGTTTGCTGGAGACATGAATCCTAGCAGAAGGGTCCCCAACCCCTGGGCTGCAGACCGCTACCAGGCTGCTGACCATTGGGAAATGGCCACCAAAGTGTCAGGCAAGTGCATAAAGCGTCATTTGCGCATGCGCAGGATTTAGGTTGTGCGCACAAAACCATTCCTCCACAGCCACTGAAACTGCCGAAGCTGCAGCTGCCAGTCCATGGAATCAAAAAAGTTGGGGACCCCTTGTGCTAGAGGAATGTTCAATCCCTCCCTACTCCTGTGCAAACTAGAGGTAGCATACCCAAAGAAGGGACTTGATATAGTTAGAGCTTTCAACTTGCACATTGCTTTTTAATATATTAATTCTCTGATTAAAACTGTCCAAAGTGTTGATAGCCAAGTGGCCAAACTAACTGACACCACCTCCCAATCCTACTTTATTTAGAAGAAGTAATTTTTTTCTCTCTCTCTCTTATGTAGGGCTCTAAAAACCCCAGCACCCTACTTTAAAGAGGAATAGTTGGTCATTAATTACAATAAAACTAAACTTTTAATTTTCTCTAACAAAAGGCATAAATGGAATTGACTCTCAAAAACCACGGCAAATTAAATGTTGTAAATATTTGGGCACAGTCTTTCAGGATTCTGGGAAATGCAAGGAAATTAACAGCTCAGATTAATTCTGACACTTCTGCTACCCAAAGGATTGCTTTAGCTACTATTAAATTTTATAGACAACAAGGACAAATTACATTCTAGTGGCAAGTAAATTGTTTATGGCCGTTGCTCAACTATTACAATCCTAAGGGCATATAAAATCATTCAATCCAGCTTCCTTTGGGCTCTGTCACTTTTCCAAAATATGTCCCTAGTGTACTTTGGAAACTGGAAGCTCCTGTTTAAGCCTCAGGTTTGGGCCCAGATTTAAACATTATGGCTCAGAATCAAATTTGAACCTATGGAGCTGTAATCTCTCCTGTTGAGAGACAGCTATCAATCTCATTGGTATTCAATTTATATGGAGGAATTACATTGTCTTGGCTTTCTCAATACTCCTCAACTTAACAATGGATTGTTTAACAACTCTTCAAAGTTATGAAAGACTTTTAAAAAGCTACTTACAACCTCAAACTTATTCAACTGATGCCCCCCTCTGCGGTCATGTGATTGCATTTTTAGAACTTGGCAAACAGATTGCACTTATGACCAGTTGCAGCATCCCACAATCCCACAATCACATGACCACAATTTGCTATGTTTTTGACAGTTTCTGGGCTTTTTGCTTTTTTTTCCCAGCATGCTCATTTAAAAGAATGGATTCACTTAACAACCATGGTGATTCAGTTTACAAGCATTATAAAAACAACTTAACAGTAATAACTTATAACAAAAATTTGAATCTCAATTACAGTCACAAATCAATAATTACTTGTAGGCTAAATAACCTTTAAAGAGGCCAGTGATAAAATAATCAGTTAGGAACATTAATCTTCTGAATGATCTCACCCGCTCGTGAACATTTTTTAAAACTGTCACAGCTTATCTATTGCTGGATATTTACATAATCTAATTCTGAATAAATATAGATGCTCTTCCTTCTGTAAATTGATGGATAGATTTCATGAGTCTCCTTATCCTCAGAGACTTTGCCATCATAGGTTTAGGGAAGTAAACAATCTTTCCCACATTTTTTTACAGTGATTCTTATAAGATATCACAAGAAGCACATGGTTCATAATTATTTCCATTTCAAGGTCATACCATTAAATGCTGAATCTGTGGCACTGTACACTGAACTTCTCTTTCTGCATGATTATTGACTAGAATTGCTGATTCAGGAAACATCCTTAAATGGTGTCCTCAATCTCCAACAATCCTAATCTGGATATACTATGGTATTGGTAACACATACAGGTTTGGAGGCCCACAAATTCTGAAGATCATCTCTATTTCTGAAGGGGGCTACACTGGCCCAATCAGAAGTGGAAAATCTGGGATCTCCTTGGACTCTAAGTTCTTTTTTTGAGAAGCAGATGGACTCATATGTAGAATGGCCTTTATATGACTACAAGTAATACCAGTTTTCCCCATTCCTGGATTGGGAGGTCCTGCTCATAGAGCTCATGCATTGGTCACTTCTTGATCATATTATTGCAGTGTGCTCTAATGCATGAAAACCACTTAGAAGCTGTACCTAATTCAGAATGCAGTTATGGCCCTTCTCATTGCTGCTGTTCCGATTATCTACTCGTGGCCCTCAAGTCTTTGTATAGCCTCCACATATTTTCTCTTTTCTTGCCACATGATCTTTGATGGTGGTCAATTCATTGACAGTAGATTTTTGCCCCAGGTGAGCATGGCACTGTAAGAAATAGTAGTCTCCATCTTTGCTCCAGGAGGTGTCCTCCACTTCTGCTACCCAACAACAAACCATTCATTCTTCTGTTGTACCTTCAGTTGGAATCTTTATGTCTCTTCTAGTCTCACCTCTTATTTTCTTTCTGTCTGTCCCTTGTCTTACAATCCTAGGCCAATAACATCCACTGATATCCAATTCCACTTCTCCATAAACAGCTGAAATGTATCACACCTTATTAGGTACTGTTTTAATGAAACTACCGGTATATTTTCAAATGGTTCTCAAATGATTTAATTAAAATAAGTTATAAGAAAAAACAAATAACAGAGATCATCTTTAGTCTCAGTTCCCTAGTCACACATCTAATAAGAATATTTTTGTGCAAGAGTTTGGATACATAACGTCAGTTTTTAAAAAAACCAATAATACAAAAAGCATCCTGTTTCTCTTTGGATATCAAGCCAAGTTGGTTTTTATAGCTTGCTAGAGATGCAATCTATAAATCTGAAAAATGTATGAGTCAAGTGAAAGATTATGTACAGAATCCGTATGAGCCAGATCAAGGATTAGGCAAAGAATCTGCCATTTATATCTCAGCTTCTAAAGGTTTGCTCTGTTTCTGTAAATGCATTTCATTATCTTTTGATGTGTTGTACTTATGAACCTTTTTGAATGTCTGTAGTTCTACTATTTTTAATTTTTACAATATCTAGGACAAGGAATTTGAAAGGTGAAGATTATACAAAAGATGCTTCCTCACACAAGTAGGCCCAGTGCCTGCTTGGCATTTAATATTCTTTTGTCTGAATTTTAAGAAAGTGTGAAGAGAAATTATTTTTCTTTACACCAGTGTTTCTCAATTTCAACATCTTTAAGATATGTGGACTTCAACAACCACAACTCCCCAGCCAGCAAAATTCTTTACATTTTTTTAAACCCTGGTGGGATAGTGATTAGAATGTAGTATTGCAGGCAAACTTTGCCCGTAGCCTGGAATTCAATCCTCACAGGACTCAAGGTTGACTCAGCCTTTCAGCTTTCCAAGGTTGGTAAAATGAGGACCCAGATTGCTGGAGGGAGTATGCTGGCATTGTAAGCAACCTAGAGCACTATAGGCACTAAAGCACTATAGGGCAGTATATAAGTCTAAGTGCCATTGCTATTTAATCCTAGTTTGTGGGAGCTTCTATGCAAGTACTTTTTACCCATTTTACACTATTATTTTAATTTGAAATATACCAATTTAGGGCTGAATCCAATAATATCCAATTGTCAATTAGAACAAGATCTCTGGTTGAAGTGTTCAGAGTCTCTCCTGAGCACCTCCTCCTTTTACTGGCCTTGGTGGAGTGTGTGGTTGAGGAAGCCTCAGGAGCATACTTGCTCAGGTGGAAAAGAAGAAATTATAAGTTTTTACCTCACATTGGTTCTCAGTTTAAAAAAGGAGTGAAGGTTTGCTCCTAGATTATTCCCTTTAAAAAACAAAAATTCTATTCCGCCTCTGCCTCTTCCAACAATATTTGATTTTGAATGACTGTTGGTCTCTAAATATATATTGCCTTCACTTATGATCTCAGGCAAGAAAACGTGATAATTCTTCCAGTAACACTCTGTGTCTAAATTACAGAATTCACACATGGAGAGTAAGCTATTTAAAAGTGTTGACATGTGTTCTCAAAAGGATAAAATAAAGTAAATTGCATAGTCCATGCAAAAGAAGATAATATTGATATAGGTTATATGGGATTCATCACTGATTACATTTCCTGTTGACCCATTCGTTCGAAAGTGGGCAACCATGAGTAGGTAGATGAGCACCACTTTGGTGGGCAACTTAACGGAGACACGAAAGAACCTCCCAACTGGGCATTCCTCCCTCCCAGGTAATGGTGATGTCACTGGCAAATCCTTTCCACCCAGAAATGTTTCACTGCTTCTGACAAGAATGTAGTACTGATTACATTGTGATTTCGAACTATGTATACATCTTCTAGCACATTCAGCTGTCAAGAGTTTTTAATAAATTTACATTAAAGAGTTTTAAGACTGAAGAAATACTTTAAAAAAAGCTGGGCCTAGGAGGCCCAAATGAATTCCTTGAAATGATATTTACTCCATGCTTGTCTACCTAGTAAGACACACTTCCTGTTCATATATCAAGTTCTTGGTGGACATAGCAGGTACCATGTTACTGGTTTCTTCCCTTAAAGAAAAAAATCTGGAAAAATTCCGAAAGACAAGTCCAGGCAAGTTTATTATTTAGTTTATTTATTTGTGGGTTTAAGTAACATTCATTTTAAAGTTCTGACTTTGTGGGTGACTTTGAATTATTTTTAAGCAGAACATGAGGATAGTTTAAATAATTAAAAGGAATACTATTGAAGTACATTACTTGCAGAAAAGAGAAATGGAGATCTCCCACCCTCATAAAATTGCTTTATGATCAATTTGTCAAATGTAAAATGTTTGGGATATGATTGCAAGTACAACAGTAGCGTGTACAGTTTATAGAGTTTCAGAAGGGGATTTCTCTTGCCCCCCTGAGTTTTTAAAAGCAATTTATATAAAAATCACTTACAAACTGGAAGTGCATTTTGGATTGAAACCTGACAAATATATAGTAAGAAAGATAGCTGCTTAGGCTATAGAGATTTAATGAATGAAATGCATTTGAGCCTTTTGTTCTACTTTCGTCCTTACTGAGTGTTATTTATATGACATCATTTATGCCACATTGCAGAAACTGTAGTGCACAATTGATTGGATAAGGGTTGATGCAGCAGAAGCTAAGGGATTTCAAGATCCAGTATTCAGAGACAAGAGGCAAAAACTCAGAATACTCAATTTAAATAAAAATACAATGTATATAACTACAGGCAAAACTGGAATGGTGCTAGGGGAATAAAGAATGTGACATGGCCTGTGTCTAACTAATATCCAACATTGAAGAATAGTTACATAAAAACAGTAACAATTGTATACAAAGATTCTCAGTCATCCAGGTCATGGTTGTCCCAAAGGCACTTTTTCAAAAGGAACTGAAGAAGCTTCTTGGATGAAAAGCAAAATGCCTTCAAGGAAAAACAAAGAAAGCCCAGTTGTCTTTTGAAAAAAACACCTTTGGGAGTAACAATTGTAAAATGGTAAATAATTGAGGAAAACTTTTATAATGGAGTAGTATGGATATTAAGAGCCAATTTGGGGTCGTGGTTAAGGTATTAGACTAGACACTGGAGACCGTGAATTCTAGTCCTGCCTTAAGTACAGAACCATCTGGGTGACCTCGGGCCAATCACTTTCTCTCAACCCCAGAAAGGAAGCAATGGGAAACCACTTTTGAACCCTTGCCAAGAAAACTGCAAGATTTGTCCACGCAGTCTCCAAAGAAGAGAAGAAGAAAAGGTATAGAATAGATATTAAAAATAATACACAAACCAAAAAGTAACCTCACAAATTCCGCCCAAATTCTTAACATTCATGTTCTTTGTAGGAAAAAAAAATAACAAAGAGTGCTAATTATTACAATAAACCTGAGAGGTATTATTTAAATTTCCAAAGCTCTAGAAAATAGAGGATTCTAGGAAAGTCATATCCTATCATTAGAAGTCAGAACAATTTGTTTCAGAAATTCCATCCTCTCTAATATAAAGCTGACTGCAGGAGAAAGTCTGGAATATGTTTATTCTAAGTAAATCTTAGTGTGTGGCTTATTTTCTAACAAAGGTCTTTATAACTTCTGCCTGAAAAGGTGATTTTATCAGCTCCTCTGAGTCTAAAACATGTATTTGCCTATTGCATTTTTGTCACAAATAATAGCTCGCACTGTCATTGGATTTCAACCAATATTTGAAATCTAGTAGGATTAAAAGAAACACAGAAGCATTCATTGTTTATTGCTTCTCTGGTTCTTCTTCCTGAGATAATGAGTCTGGAAAGGGTGAGCAATGGACTAAATTAATTTCTCTGCCTCTATTCAGTAATATTTCTGTCTTACCAGATACAGTAAGCTACCTTTTTCTTTCCTCCAGTGAGACTACTGCATAGCAAAGCAAAATGTAATCAAGATGCCATTTCCAGCCTTGCAATCAATTCTGGTTGTTTCCCACATGCCATTCCTCAGCCTTTCAGACAAGCTGCAAACAGGTCTGTTAAAAGCTATAACACTCTTAGTGCTTTTGACAGTTACTATTCTTCACCAAGGCCATGAACAATTGTGAAGCTGCTGGTGTCTGACTGAAATAATAGCTATACATACAAGATCATTTGTAAGACAGATGGCTCGGGCAGGTACCATTTATGAGCCAGCAGTTCTTTCATCACTTAAAGCCTCCTCAATGAGAAGAAAGAATTACAGAAACATTCAACCTCACTAATTCATACAAAACATTGTGGTATGATTCGAGTTCTTAGAAATATCTCACAGGTTCCAAACTTACACATTTGCAAAGTCTAAATCTAAACTTGGATCTTTGATAACAAAGAACAGAGATTTGCATGTGCAATAGTTATGCCTTCTGTGGCTCTTCTTCATGGATGTGTACAACTGAATAAAGTTCACTTTATGGCTTCTATGTTCTTAGGTCCAGTCCTTCCATGATATGCAAATTTATGCAGAGCTTCCTGTTGCATTTTACTATCTTGATGGTATTTTTTTATTGGACATGCAGCTTTCACCTCATTTTTAGATGTGCCTAGGATTGAAATATTTTCTAGAGCAGTTTCCCAACCATAGCAACTTTAAGATGTGTGAATCTCAAGTCCCCAAATTGTGTAGAATTGTAGACATGCAGTTCACATTGCTTAAAATTGACAACATTGAGAAATACTACACTATGTAATTACCATACACTATGTCACTATATTATGACATCCTAGGTCAGAGGTCCCCAACCCCTGGGCTGTGGCCCAGTACTGGGCCATGACCCATTGGGTGTGTGAGTGCGCAAGCACACAAAGCTCTATTTGAGCAAGCGATGGGCACACATACAAAACCATCCCCTTCCCCTGCCATCACTGCCACCGCTATTGCCAGTCTGCAGAGCCAGAAAAGTTGGGGACCACCGTCCTAGGTTCTTGGGAGGAACATTTGATGTGTTTGAAGCTGTGTGTTCATATTGTTCTTTATATCATCATTGTCATCATCACTGTACTGTTAATCCTTTTACCAGCCACTAATCTGATTGAATAATATGTTGAAGGGTAGGGGGTCTGGGGATTTTGCTGAAAATCTTATTTAATGCCATTCAACTTTATATCCTAAGACTTTTTAAAATTAAATTTCATTTCTAAAAGATAACGAGTCCCTGTTTTCTTTATTTCTTAATCAACCAAAGTCATACCTTTTGCACATATCAGGTGGCAAACATTATAATGGTGAGGGAAGAAAGGGAGGGAAAGCAAATTGAACAAAAATTCATGGGAATTCAGAGGAAAGATTAGTAAATGAAGAGAGGCCACTTGTGCTGAAACAAGGAAGAAGTTGGAGATTCAAAGATCTAGAAGGGACTGTAGAACTGAAAGCTCATTTTATTCATAATCACTCTAGGGAAATTTAGATTCTATAAAATAAAAGTGAAAAAAAACACCTGTGGTAAAATAAGTTTTAATTCCGCAACTCTTCTCATTCATATTGATAGAATGTTTGTTTAAAACTTAACAAGTACATGAAGTGAACATTGATTATATGATGCTCTCTCTCCTGAGATATAATAGGTTCCACTGATACTAAAATTAGATGATAGGAACTCTGAGATGCTAATAAAAATAATCCCGCATCTCTCGTCCTCCATTATCTGCTTGGTGATATAAAGTCATACATTGAAAATTCTTTCCCAGCTTCTTCTTTCCTAATGCTTCATTTCACTGGCTGCTCTTGGAAAGCAACAAATTATCATAATGCATGTTTCTGCTACTAGGTTTTAGTGAGGACACAAGGGGCCAAGTCATCATGTTTTAATTTCAGGTTATTCCTGGCATCTTCTCACAGAGCAAAACGGGCATCTGCCGGGGTGATAGGGAGATTGGGATGTCAATAAAGTCAAGATGATGCCATGATTATACCAATACAGTCCCTGCCCTTCGTTTACATACAGACATTCCTGCAACAAAAGAAAAAATAATAATTCCACTCAGCTTTCCTTACACATATGGTACCTTTTTTTTTCCCTGGGACACTCCTATATTTTCCATCTCATCTAGTGAAATATGGTTTCTTTAATGCCTTTCCATCTCATCTAGTGAAATGTGACTATTTTTAACACCTTCCCTCTAAGACACATTTAGATAAAAGCTATGAATAATTTCCAAAGGTCTGATGATGCCAGCTGTAAAGTCTGTTAGTATAAACAGGAACTATAATCTCTCCTGAACCATTAGGTATTAAATGATGCTTTCAGATGTTATTGTGTGGATTTTTTTCCCACTGTCATCCTTGATGTTGAAGTCTCCAATACTTGTAAGCAGACCACAGAAGATAGAATATTTAGCTTTATCTTGGGAAAATCAACTCATTTCATTAGTGCTCCCCTGTGCTACACTGAAAAGCTACATTGACAAATAATTCTGTATTGAAGTTAGCAGTAGTTAACCTAATGCTAAATGATATGAATGGAGATTTGGGTGTTCTACACACATTATTATACTTTAAGAAATGAGCTAGCTTGTCTTCCCTGCTGTGCTGTGCCATTCCACAGCCCCATGTGTTTTCTCCACAAATGTTTTAATATGTCCCTAATTACTTTTTAATTGCAGCAGCTGTTTTTGGTGTGCACTGGGCACATGAGATAAATCTCCCTTATACGTGCTTCTTTTCCCTTATGTTCCACAGATTCTGCCACATCTCATTACCATTCTGCTCTGCTGGAAACCAGAAACATTGGCTGACACTTGATTATATCTTCCACAGTATCCATGTGAGCCAACAGTTTGGAAAAACTAAGTGGGAGGAATATTAAAATAACATTTTTGTGCTATTAGCAGTCCTGCGGCATCTAAAAAAACCCTGTGGCCTGTGATTGATGGAAATCCTGTACTCTGTATAAAGTCCAACAATGCAACCCTATGCATATTCACTCATAAGGAAGTGTTACAGAATTCATACAAAATTATGGTAATGAAGAAATTAAACTTACCTTTCCTAGGTGCAGAGGCAGAACCAACTCAGGACTTCCTGGCCAAGCCAGAGCATTGAGGACCCAGCACACATAAAAATCTAGCTTTTGTCTTGGGCAGTACTTACTGTGTATAATGGTTTGGATGGAATATTAATATCTGCCCTTTGTTGTAGTTGGATCACTTTCTGATTGCAATGGAGCTCTCTCATTCTAACTCCCTAGCACACAGTAGATGGACCTATTTGTATGGTTTGGTCTAGAACCCAGATGGACTCCACTGGGTTTCAAGAGTGATGCTGTACCTTAGATTGGATTGTGTCTGGCAGCCTCTTCTTGTTCATGAAACCTAGAGCCTTCTATCAGGGGACTTCAAGAAAATGACAGAACAGACTCCTGAAGTGCTGGTAGAAGAAAACTAGAAACAAGCCAACCAAACATTAGTGACATTAACAATTACATCATAATCATTTTTTTCAGTTCTTACTGCAGCTGCAGATTGTTGCCTGGTGATCTAGTCCCCTATTAGGGAAAGAAAAATTGGAGGAACATCTTAAGGTCTTCTGTGATGACTATTCCAAACATCTGATGGATAATGTTGGGTTGAACCCTGGTTAAGCAGTCATATTAAAGTGACCTCAGGCATGGCTATCTGGGAGGAAACTGAGCATATGACTTTAGAGCCATTGAACAGGATCCTTTGAATGCGGCCACCTGTGCATTAGACCCAGTTGCTTAAAGCATCCTTGGAAACAGTATGTAGTTGAAGTAAACCTGTGGTGAATTCAATGCTGAGTCAGAGGATCATCATGTCAGTTTGGAGGAGGCAGTGGTCCAACCTACCCTTAAGAAACCATTGCTGGATAGCATCTCTACAAGGTCCAGATGACTTGGATTCTGCTGGACTTTACAAAGATTCTAAAGATTTGGTTCTTTCCACAGAAACTGGGATAAAATATTGCTGAGCCATCATTATGTACTAACATGAGGTGAATCTTGATTTTGGCACTATAGATGGGTATATGGTTTTCTTATGTTATTTGTTTTTCTTTGGGAGGTTTTTATTATTTGCATTTTAAAAATGTTTCCTAACATATAGAGTTGGTAGCCATATAAATTTTTATACAAAGGCTTCTGAGTGTGCAGTCTACAACAAATTGGAAAATTTAATGCATCAGTTGAAAGAAACTACTGTAGCTCTTTTCCTCCTTCTCTTTCTGAAAAGCTAAATGAAAACACACTGAAATTGTTTAATCTCAGGAATCACACATATTATACTCATTTTATACTCATATTATACATTTTCCATATTCAGGGGCCTTGAGTATAATATGTGTGACTGCAGAGCATTACCAAACTGACACCATTCTCTTGAAAATGCAAAGCTCTAGTTGTTACAATGAAGTTCATTATTGGATTTATACAGAATTAGCTACTTCCATATATATATGGATTGTTTTATACTAGAACATAATACTCCATAACTATGGGCTCTTCAACATATAGATGAAGGAAAATAAGAAAAGGCTTGATGGAAACAAGGAGACCAGATAGGCTCAGAATTCTCCCAGTAATCTTTCCTGCTTTGATAAGATGCACTATTGTGTTTTTAAACAAACAATATTTTTTTCCAAATTAGCATTGCTTTATACAAAAAAAGTTAACAGAGACAAATGACGTGTAACTGAAGACCTTCTTTTTTACCTTATTTTCAGATTTTGTAATTGAATGTGTTTATTTGATGATCCAGAAATGGCTAACTTGCCCAATTTAAAGTGTGTGTTAGAGCTTGATTTAAAAGCAGACACAAGTGCAAAAAGAAAGCTACTTGACAGAGGTCAGGCACATATTGTATATAAGAAATATATATGCAGCCCTCTGCCCACCAATGAAACAATATAGTTCCTGCCAACTGTTCTATTTATAGTGTGCTCCAGCTTGCTCTAAAGTTCCATGCCTTTTAGCACAGCAAAACAAGAACTATTGTGAGTTCTCTGACTGACAGGCCAATCTGGAGGCCCACGCATATTATGGCCTCTCATTTTCTCAGTCATTTGCATGAAATAATCTTATGTGATCATACCATGATTTATATTTCCGGATGACTCATTCTCCCAATTTCGCATCATGCTTCTCTAAAGTATGTAGCTCATGCAGTAGAGAAGGAATTCAACTTGCAGGATGCATTAAATCTGAAATAACATTGTGCAGTTTATTCTTTTGTTGTTTATATGTAACACTATTGTATAGTTAGCAGAGAAAGAGTTGACACTTGGAAGGCAAAATGTTTTGAGCATTCAAGCCTATGTGTTATACCATCGTATTACATCTTCTGTATGGCTGTTGTTCTGAGCTCCGAGCTTGGCAATTTGGTTGCAAACATTTCATCACCATTTGAGGAGGCATCCTCAGTGTGCTTTTAATTGTGTTCGTCTGTCAGAACACTGGCTTTTAAATACCTTTTTATGTGATGCAAATTAGTGTGGATGTTGTTTGGCTACTTCTGAGTCATGGTCTGGTTTCAGCTTGTTTGATTGGCTGGTTGTTGCTACTGAGACGTGGTCTGATTTCTTGTGAGCTGATGGGTTATGGTTTTTGTTGTTTGTAGGGGGATGCCTGTTTGTTCATTTTAATTGCTATTTTCAGAATTGCTGTTGATGCAGTTCTTTCATTCTCAGTGATTGGTAGACTGGGTTGATGTCAATATGTCTATTTACTTATTATTATTGACCCAAAATCACCCCATGAGCTTTTGTGACTGAAGGTAGACAAGAATCTGGATCTCTTCTGCTCATAGGCAAGCACCCAGCTCTCATGGTTAGATCACAATCTCTGCGTGTCAGGGTTCCAAGTAACAGACCCAAAGCAATAAAAAAATCTGAGGCCTAGTGTTTCCTCTAAGTATGAATTTATTAGGAATGTCATATTGGCACAACTGGTGAAAACCCGTCTCTGACGGACCTGAGGTCTTCCCCACCCAAATCAAAACCCCAAAGTTCTTGCCCCCAGGTTAAATGTCCATCACATGGTCCAATCAGGTCGCAGTCCCAGCTCCTGCTGGCTGTCGGTCTCTGCCAAGAACTGGATATTTTGATCAATAAACCAGGCTACTCACATTTGTAGTGTTGAAATTGTAGAGTTTATTGCTGTATTTCCAGTCGTGGCCAAGAGCTTCAACAACGGATATCCGTGAAAAGTCAGCATTGGGAATAGGTAACTCCCAATGCTGTTTTATCTATCCCTGCCCAATTACCTAGCATCCACCCCCTCCCTAAACCGCCCATTACCTAATTAGCCATGACACCACCCCGTGCCTTATTAAACCACGCCTAATCTAATCTCACGTTTCTCCCTCCACCATGCCTCCCCTTAGTATTCTAAATAACAATTAACAATTTGCCTCCAATCCGATACTGTGTTAAAGCCGAAACATGAGCTCTGAGGCTGCAAGTGTAGCTCTCCCTCCCCCTGAAGCTGATGCTGTGAGTGTAGATCGGAGATTCGCTGCGAGTGTAGCCCTCCCTCCGTCCCTCCGAAGCTGACGCTGCGAGTGTAGATCGGAGATTCACAGTTCCGAGGCTGTGAAACGTCATCGACAGCCCTTCTCCCTCCGACGCCGATGCTGCGAGTTTGAATTGGCAGTCAGGCTCTGCAATGCTGCCAGCTGTAATGTTGGGCTCCGGGACGTTGGTAAGATGTAGAGCCCGACACTGGCTTTTGCCCATGCCTCTCCAACACCTAGTAGAGCGTCCTTGGCTCCCACAGGAAAAAATGTTATTTTAGCTACACATCCCCCAGCTATCTCTATCTCACCCCTTCACGTTCCCACAGCTCCAACCGGCCTTGCTATGACAGCCCAGAAGATGCTCCCAAAATGGCTTCAGCCCAACATGGCTTCAGGGTTGACACTGATCTCAATCACTGTCCTCTCCATTTAAACCAAGCAAACACCCTAGCTTTCAAAATCAATAATTAAATGCACTAAAATTAATATACACAAAACTTGTAATTTATTGTTTTTATGATTGTTTTATTTATTGGTGGTTTTATTTATAGTTGCTTAAGATGAGCCACTATAAATCTTTTAGATAAGTAAATAAAACAATAAAGGTTCTGCACTGCTAAATCAATAATAACTAATTCACTCTACTCAAGTGAGCATATGTATGTGTGAATCACAGAAACAACAAGGTACATACTCAGAACCCTCCCACAGGCCTCATTCGGCACATGCTTGCTTGTTCCTAAGCTGGTGGGCCTGTGCTTTTCCAAACTCCATTCCTCTTCTCATCTTTACCAGGTGGCTGGCTTTCTCCTGTCACATCAGTTAAAGCACAACTAAATAGGAGGCAATTTCACTACGTTGTGCTATTATTAGAATGCAATTACCATCTGGTGTTGAGCTGCTGGAAAGTGCTATTTGTCTGTGTCATCAAACAAAAAATGCTGCAATTTCGTGAATGTACAAAGGAGGTTAATGCTCAAAAGCAAGGAAACTTGCAGGGATATGGTCTCAGGCCAAAAATACTTGCAGGACTGCAGAATCCCTGGCAAAAAAGATAATTGAGTATCTGAAGGTTTGTCTGTGTGTGTGTGTGTGTGTGTGTGGTTTCTCCCTGATAAAACAAAAGCCAGAGGTTTCTGTTATACACACATTGTGATTTATAGCCTATAGTTTTCTTGCATAGAGATTTCTTCATATATTTGACCCTGAATTTGTTCTTCATTGTCTGAGTGTATTTTAACTGTACTCAAGAACGAAAAATGCAATATAAACAAATAAACCAATAAATGTTTCAGCTGAGGCTTGTAAGCCTCAAACTGCTTTCCTGGAAGTCATAGCAGGAATAGTAATTGATTCTCTCATGACACTTATCCAAACAGCATACTGTACATTTCTGTAGCCAAATCTATTTTGGCAGCCTTTTTAATTTCTTTTTGCATCCAATTGAAAAAACACAGCCTGTAAGGATCTGTTTAAACCAGTAATCAAATAATCTCTGATTTTCAAGGTAATCAGAATAGCTTCCAAAAGGGGAAAACATTTTTCTGAGTGTTGAAACCCCACCCCATTTTTCGGAGTGTTGCATACAACCCATATATATATATATATATATATAAAAGGAAGGGCTTTAATCACTTAGCCACCATCTTGACTTCTTTTTTTTTAACCCTCCTCCATGGATGCCTCTAGTTTCTTTGGTTGTAGTGATACTTCTTTACTTTTCCTTCTTCAGCTTCTTCAGGACCAAACTGATTATAGTAAAGTAGCTTGCAACATAAATTAGTTTCTCCACAAGCCTGATGAGAGGAAAGCACATCGCAACAACTTTGGTAGAGAGAAGATAAATCCATGGAAAGGAAGAGAAGAGAGAAAGATTGAGGAAGAAGGAATCTGATTAAACTTGAAAAAGCTAAATCCGATTGGATCTGATTAGTTCTTGGAGAAGACTTGGCTGGGAATTTGAAGAGGGAAAGAAGGGAGGAAGGGAGGGAGGGAGGGAGG
>AZIM01004165.1:55463-69206 GCA_000516915.1 Ophiophagus hannah | reverse complement strand
TAGGGTCTCCCGCTTGGGTGGGGAGTTGGACTAGATGACCTATAAGGTTCCTTCCATCTCTGATTATCTGTTATCTGAATGAAAGTGGATACTGACTAGAACAGTTTAGCTTGTAGTGTGCTTGACAACAAGTAATAGTGTGAGGACATCCCAACTAAGTATAATGAATTGTTTATGGGTACTATATCTGGCTTGCAAAAACTGGTAGCAAAGGGATACAGAAAACTCTAAGTCTTTCTTGCCATTTGTTGCTTGGATTTTTGTAGCAAGGCATGGTAACTGTAGTCAGGCAGTATTATAAATTGGATTGGTTGTCCACTGTGCATATCACTACACTCTTTTTTAGCATAGTCTATGGAATTGACCAACTATGATGAGTGGAATCTATTGTAATAAAGCTAACAACCAAGCTCAGAGATCACCAAGGTCTTCCCATCTTTCCTAAATACAATTTTGATGCAAACCTTTTATGATTACAATATGAAGTAAATTTAGAAGAGATTAATAGACGTTCCATTCATTGCTGTGACAATCCATGTTTCACTCCTGTAAGAATAAATCATAGAATTATTTTACTCCCTAACCAAAATAGTGATCTTATGTACCCTTCCCATCTTCCTTTGTTCCATACAATCTATGAGTTTCTGGGAAATGTAGTCAAAGGTATGATTGTGCTGAAGAGGCTACACCTTTGCTGAATTTCAGTCCTATAGCAGTAAGAGACTTCAACTTTTGGGTGCATTCTAAAAGTTAACCCATTTGAGGTACCCTGGTTAAAAAAATATTGTTCTGTATTACCCTGTTTTCAAGGTTACAAGCAGACACGAGAGCTTTAGTAGTATATAGATATACAGCTTATTAGAATATTGAATAATATAAGAGAGTATAATATAAAAACATGGGGAAAAAACCAAAACAAAAAAGTATAGCTGTGCATATGTGGGGGAAGGAGAAATATGTTGGAAATACGTATTGCATAGGTTCATTCAAATCTATATTTCATCCGAATCCTATGTATTTCTTCAAGAATTATTTCCTTTCTCTGCTACACATATTTTAAAAAGACGTGCCTTGAAGTCCATTGGTGAGTGCCTGGACAAGTCCTTGCAGTTTTCTTGGCAACATTGTTGGAACTAGTTTGCCAATTCCTTCTTCCTAGAGTTGAGATCATAATGTTTATAAAATATTTAGAGATAAGGAAAATTGGCTAACATATAGGTGTTAGTAATGTTGTTGTGAATCAGAAGACAAATATCTCTTTTGTTTTTAATTAGTTCTATATTCATTTGAGAATTATATGTACTTCCAAGAATGCACAAATATTGTCATGTATAACTATTTGATTCATATGACAGAAAACAGCATCCATTAGTGATTTTTGAGTTAGTCTATTGAGACTAATTTTATTCTCATTGTGTTTATGAGAAAGCTGAAATATATCTTGGCTCTTCCCTCCTCTTTCTTATGATTAAGAATTTTGAAGTTTCACATTTCTTTTTAAGTTGAGCAGAAATAAAATGATTACTTGTAACAATAGTTCCCACAACAATTTAGTTTCATAAGCCATATTTTGTGAGGTCCATCACAGAGGTTTATAAGTTATGGTTTATGGCTTAGTGAATGGTAGCAGAGCAACCAATTGTTTGTATTCCACAAACCATGTCTGAGGAAACTTTAGTTTAGCAAGATTTATGACCCTACTGCTAATTTTTAGTGTGAAGTATGAATCTGGTAATTTTGTAAACTTGAATTAAAGTGGTTTGAGACTAATCTCATTTTATTTGCCGTTTATAGAAAGGAGGACTTTCCCTTGGATATTGGATATTGGAAACAATAGATGAAGTTCTCTCAAACTTTAAAGCAGGGATGCCCAATATTCACCACTTTAAGACATATGGATTTTAACTTTCAGAATTCCCAAGCATGGCTGGTTGAAGAATTATGAAGGTTGAAATCCACAGATCTTAAAGTTGCTGAGATTTTTAAAGAATTGGAGGAGCTTTCTTCAGCCACTCAAAATGCTTCCCTGTGGCCATTCTGAAACTCATCTCTTGCAGAGTATTGTAATTTATTGATTTAAATGTAGCTGTACTCCCTGTAAACTTATTTATTATGCAAGAAATATATGGCATAATTAGAAGGAATGTCTCATTAGCTAAGTACGTAGCAAACAACACTGGAATTTTAAAAGAAAGTCTTTCATTTTTAAGGGAATAACATAACTCAAACTGGCAGGGGAAATTAAAAAAAACAGGGAACAAGAATAGCACCTGGTGCCCTGAAGGAGAGATCAAAACAAAATATGTAACATTACATCCTCAGTAACATTCAGGACAGGAAGACAAAGTAAGTTAAGTGGTCTCCTTACTTAAGAAAAAATAAATAAAAGGGTTCCACATGGAAGGAAGCCATGCTGAATAGTCTTTTGTCAGATGTTACATAGAATATTATTCAACTAAAAAGGCAGTAATAGCAATAGCATTTAGACTTATATATCACCCCCTAGGACTCACTGAGCAGTTTACAATGTCAGCATATTTTCCCTAACAATCCTGAACCCCAACAATCCTGAACCCTCATTTTACTGACCTCAGAAAGCTGGAAAGCTGGAAAGCTGTCAGGATCAAAGTTTGGACTGTGGGCAGAGCTTGTTTGCAATACTGCATTCTAACCACTCTGCCACCAACACTGGGAAAGATGGAAGGAAAGAGAAAGAGGATGGCCATTCAATGCCAGTGAGGAAACCCTTGGGAGACCTGAAAGACCAGATGAGGGACTGATTGTCATGGGGAAATTCTATGTGTTCCCTAGGACTGAAAATGACTTGATGGCACATAATCATATTAAGTTATTATTTTGCATTTTTTCCTAACTTGCAGATGCTCAAATGGGATTTAGGAGAAAGGGCAGATAAATCAGCCACAGAGGAAATAGGCAGATCTTCTGAGTTCTAGTTTCAATGGCTTAATTGGTAGATTTTTTTTCCTGTCAATTTCATTGACAGGAGCTTTTCCAGTCAAGATATCCTACCTCATACATCACTTACCCTGTTACAAAAAAGAAAAAGAAAAAGAAAGAAAAGAAAGAAAAAGAAAAAAACCCATTAATTTTAAAATATTTGCATTACAATTCATTGCATATTTTCACACTAGTAAGTTTATCTAAGTTATAGATGGCTTTGTTCTCATAGTCTTATAATGCTGCTCTCACAGAGTCACAATGGTGAGATGGATGGCCATGTAAATAGAAATGAATGAATGAACAGAATCAGTGTTAAATCTGCCTGACCTGTCAGCTCAGAGTGTAATGACAGAATCCAGTTTTGACAGAATTTCATCTTGGAATTTGTACAGATTTATTTCTGAAAAAAATTCAGACTGTATCCTGTGAAACTTGGCAGACTTTATTTTGTGCAAATAAAAGTGTATTTATGTTTAAATTCATTGAATGTAGTACTTTCTTCAACAACCATTTTCTCTTGAAAAAATAGTCTTTCATTATGATGTAGCAATAACCCTTTTATAAACTCGGCTCTTAAAATTTCTATTTTCCCTGGTGTTTCTTACTCCAGCTCTTCCTGGGAATACACAAAAAATTCTAATCAATCTTCTAGGAGAAGCCCCTGAGTATTCATTTAAGGCCTTAAAGGAATTGTGTGTACATTATGAATTTCTACTTACCCAGAGATAAACTTTGGGTCCTTGTTTACGCTCATAATGACAGTTTTTTGTAATTGTTCTTCTCCTATTGTTTAAAAGATTGTTATGGCCATTTTCCTTTTCCTCTATGGCAATCAGGATCTCATTATGGTTGGGCTAAGGACTACCAATTGGAAATCAATTTTGCTATATTTTTTGAGTGCAATTGCAGAAAATGTGCATAACTTTGTTTGTTCATGTACATGTGATATCACATTCTGGGACAATTAGAAATACAAAAGGCTTAGGATCTCTCTCTCTCTCTTCTCTCTTCTCTCTCTCTCTCCCTCTCCCTCTCCCCCTCCCCTCCCCCTCCCTCTCTTTCTCTTTCTCTTGTCACATATAAGTCATCTCCTGAATTTTGTGTGTGTGTGTGTGTGTTGTTGTTGCCATATATAAGTCCCTAAGTCTCCTGAGTTGTATCAGAACCCTTCCTGCCTTCTGATTATACATTATTTCCCTGCAGTGAAAAGCACACTTTGGTTGTTCAGTTGTATAAACCACATTGTCGGGTTTCAGATATGGTCCAAGCCCCATTTGTTCAAAATTTAAACACTATTAGTAGCTCCAGTGCATCTTGGAAGGAAACAACTGGCTTCATTTGATCCAAGTTGGCAAAACCAAGGATCTCTCTGAAAGGAACAATCTCACTTGGATTGAGTACATTCATAACTCTCCTAGTAAGAACCTCATGTTTGCTTCTGTGGTGGCTTTCCATCATGGAGCAGCATTTGCAATTATCAATATAAAGTAAAGAATGGCAGAAGGCCACTTGGCTTAATTGTAGTAAACTCATGTATTAAGATGGATTTGAGGTTAGGATTGGTCAGCCTATCTAACTTCTTTCTTTCTTTTACCCCACCATCCTGAAACAATATTTAGTGGTTTAATGAGTTCTCTGCTGCTTTTATTCTGGTAGCATTAGCTGTACTGCTTCTCCACCATTTCTGCTGTTATTACAAGTTTTTTCATTCCAACTTCTTTTTTATTCTCCTTCATCCAAGCTACATACTTGATGCATTTGGGGGGGGGGGTTGTGCCATAGCTGCACTGCTTCTTTGTCAGGTGTACACTGGTTTGTTGCAGTCTCTACATTGGTGGATTGGCAGAAAAATACCAATAAAGAAGAATATTTGTAGCTCAGGGTTGAGATGAAATGACTACCACTGATGATGTTACCTAGCTTGGATAATAAAATATCTGCATCAAAACAACCAAAATCAGACAGTATCAAGGACCCCTCATGGTAGAAATGTTTATGATTTGACTGAAATTGGAGATTCTGACTAAAGTGTGTAATTCATGTTTCATACCTGCTGATCTTCTTGGCTATAATTCTTATTTGCTTCTTTATTATTTTTATGTTTCTTTGAGGTTTCTTGATTTTAGACTATATTTCTTGATTAGCTATTCTTTGTTCTTCCGCTTCTTTTCTTTCATCTGTTCTAACTTGCTTGCATCTGATCTTAGCAAGGTGATCTTATTTTCCAACCTTAAATTTCTTTTTGGTGGTGCACTGTTTGGGTTTGTTTTACTTATTTGTTGATTTTGCATCCAAGGTCTTCAGTTATAACTGCAGTTGTGCTGAATATTAGTTGATTGTTTCTTGAAGTGAGCTAATATTTACATTTAATATTACAGTATTAGCATTTTTTAATACTTGTGCTAGCTATTTCTTTGGAACAAGCTTCAATGCAGGACTCTTTTTTTCCTATTTTTTGTGCAGTTCTACATTAACTTTTATTCTTTGTTTCATTTTCTCATGTTTTTAGTTAGAGGCCTTTGTTCTTTCTGAGGCAAAAGCAGAGTAGAGGATACCTAATTTAGGAATGAAAATGATTCAACAATTATGTGGATCCTGTACTGCCAATTCCTTATTGTTTGCCTCTACAGTCTGAGCTAATGCTATGGAAATCTGCTTTGATTTCATTATCTTGGGTAGACCTTGCAGTTCTTCCAGTTCTACATCTGTGAATACTTTATTTTGTATTATAAATCGATGCTGATCTGCTAGAATATGTTGTGTTATTTCTGATTCTGGATGTTGTTCTTCCCAGAGCTGGTACATTCTTTTCATTTATTCCCTTCTTCTTGGATTTGATTTATACTAGCAGATAGTTATTTTTTTTTATTTTCAGTCTTCATATATTTTGCAATAGGTAAACAACTTTTCTTCCAGTAGTCCTGCAGCTGCTGGCCCTAGCTGCTTTGTCAAAGCGAAAAATCAGCTTTGCTAATTAGAGGTGGTGAATCGTGTTTTCCTTTGAACTATACCTTGAATAAATAAAACCCGGAGAAATAATCTAAGAAACATCTTTATTAACAAAAATAACAGGACCTAAACCCTAACTGTCTACATACTGGCTGCTTAATTAGACNAAGAAACATCTTTATTAACAAAAATAACAAAACTTAAACCCTAACTGTCTACATACTGGCTGCTTAATTAGACAGGCATACAGAAGGAATAATTATAGAAAAAATAAAGAAAGAAACTTCTTTGACGCATGTGCAGTAGCTCAGACATGCGCAGTAAATCATACATCACAAGACTTCCTTATCTCATTGCTATAGAGACAAGATAACATATTCTAGCAAGCTCTGGCCAGCTTCACAGACAAATCAAAAAATGCAGTGACATGCTTAGCCAATACTCCTGAGACCTATAGCTTATTTGTCATTATATGTCTAGCACCTAATATGGTTCTTGCTGACCCAGGAAACAAGTGATGCTGTAAATTACATTTTCATCATTCTATTTATGGGAGAGGTACTCTTCATCTGGCTGCTCTGATGAGACCTGTCCCTTATGGTTGAACCTCTAGCGTAGCCCTCATCCTTTTTGGAGTACATAAGTCCCACAACCACAAAATAACTTGGGGATTATTTTTTATTATTAGTCATAGTACATATTGCCTCCACTAATCTACAATACATCCATGCATTTATTTCATATATTAATTGATTTAAAACATTCCCATACTACTTCCCATTTAAACTAAATCAAAAAAATAGTTGCACAGGAAAAATACATGATTGGAAACAATTGGTTAATGCAACAATCACAATACAACATAGGAGAAGTTTTATAAAATGCAGTACAAAAATTCAAAATCAATCAGCATGTTGAACTCCAGGAAGAAGTTCATAATAAATGTCCTTGGCATTCTTCTGCTTAAATGACCCCCAACAAACAAAAAAAGAGGATGAAATGTAGCTCAATGCATAAAGATGTCAGGACCTAGATGATAAGAGCCAAGGTTTTTGCCAACATCTTGTTAGGCAATTTGCCAGGGTTTAGACCTGGGCCACATCTGGCCCTTTGGCTGCCCCTGTCTAGCCCTCATGAGATCAATTGAAAATTAGAAACCAGTGGAAATAAGAGCACTGCAGGGAGCATGAGAAAAACCCGATTTGGGTCCAGTACTGTGCGGTCGTCATGTGCTCTTTCAGTCTGCTTGCGACTGTAGGATGGGGAGGAGAGAAAGTGTTTTTCTGTGCCCGTACAGTGCTTGCCCCTTGCCTGCAGCAGCCTGAGGAGAAGGCGGTGTTTGCATGAGGCACTGAAGCTTGGCCATCTACTGCCATCTTGGTCAAAGGGAAGCCTTGTGGGCAAGCAGGTAAAGTCCAGCTGAGAGCTCCACAATGGTCCCAGTTTCTCATGTGGTCACTTGGGAAAATTAATTGCCCACCCCTCGTTTAGATAGATGCAGCTGATGTGAGCAATTTTTAGCCCAGCATGTCAGAACCAACTGGGAGATGAGCTTGCTCATGTATATACATTTCATGCATATTATAGCTGCCTCAGTCTATTTTCATTGTTGCATGAGAAGCTGTCAAATGTTACTTTCATTTGTCTCCCACACAGATATTTCACAAGGATTCCCGTCCATATTGTTGCGCATCTCTGGAGGAAAAAAGGCAAAGAGGATGCCTGTTGTATATATTCTTCAGTTGCTGCTGGAATGAGAGTATGATTAGCTTAAAAGTGGTCATGGATTAATATAAACTGCATTACACACCCCTGCTTTCTAATTTCTCAGCATCTGCTCCCCACCACTTCCATCAATCAGTCTGCTTTATTGAATAAATAGGTTTTCAAATTCTTTTCAAATGCATCCAAGGGTATGTAGAAGCATAGTATTGGGGAAAGGGATGAGAGGAGAGAAAATAGAATTCCATAATCAAGGAACCAGATTTTGAAATGCATGCTAAAGAAATTGAGTAATGCATGAAATGGGAATGGGAGAAAACTATTAAAAGGGAATATCAATAGAAGATATTGACTGCATTTGTAGTGTATAGATGGTAAACAGGATCGTACCAAGACAGGGGTTGGGAAAGATAATTGGGAATGATTAATTACTGGGATTTAAACACTAGCCATAAGAGCCTTAATTAGGCTTTGACATCATTAGGGTGCCACTGTAAAGCCCTGCAGTGGAAAAAAACATGGGGAAAATGAAGGAAGTGCTGAACAAAGCACATTGCAAAGATCTGGACCAAGATCAGCAGTCAGAGCAAGGACAAAGGAAGACCTATCCCAGATGCCAAATATTAACATATGTGTGTGGTCAGTGGACAAGTATGTTTAGCTATTCATTTTTCTTTAAAAGATATTATTTTAGACTTGAAAGTGTTTGTATAGTAGTAAAGCCTGGCTTAAAACAAGGAAGGAGCCTCAAGTATTCTTCTAAAATCTTGGCAGAAAAGTTCTTCCAAGATTTTGTGTGATTTCTGACTCTCCCAAAATGAGCTTGATACTAAGACATGAACTTCATTACTGCTTGCAAATATTGAAGTTCTTATTGTGCACTGGGAAAAAACCCTTTGTCAATAGAAGTTAAAGTTATCAAGTCACTAAGAGTACTTTAAACTGGTCATTGACCCTGCCTATTTTTCTGTGGATTGCAATGCGTGTTAAGGCTGTGCTTCCATTTTAAAAACAAATGGAAAAATAATGCTAATTTAAATATTAAGTTATCATAAGAAAACCATAGTTTTGGTTTTTATGGAAGAATTTAGTTATGACTTCCATTCTGCATGAAGGCCAATTACACTGAAGTTTTGATTTTTATGCACAGAGAGAGAGAGAGATGGTTAAGTGCCAGCTCCATATTTAATGCATACTATTGACTAGATTCTAGAAGAATAAATATATAACACATTGCACCTGGTGAAGTAAAAGGCAGCTGCTTCTGTCTGATTTATTTCAGTTCTCTTGACCTACTTTGTGATTCCAACTTTATCTTCCTGAAGATTTATTTTTTTCCTAATCTCTTTTTTGTAATATATATGGTCATTCAAACTATTCTAATCAACTCAGCACTTTTGCATATGGGTACACATTGATGCTGGTACTTAATATTATAAACAAATATTCAATAAGTCTTCAATGGTGGGTTTAATAGCACATATTGTATGTGACAGGACTTACTTTGACATATCATGACCTGAATTCTCATTATGCCACCCAGAGCACAGTGCTTAGAACAGACAGTTCATTTATTGTCATACTGAGAGATTATATTGTCAGTTGATGTCCAGAACTGCTTCCTTTAATGCCAATAGATGTACCTTTTGAATTGCTGCCATTAAACTTTTTTATTCCATATATCACATGGTTCCCCATTTTCTATAATTTATGGACCCTATTTTTAAGCCTCAACAGAACTGGAAGCAAAATGCAACCGAGGTTCAAAATAGACAAAATGCTCCATGAGAGCACGTTGGTTCATCTCAGAGCTATCAGTTGGAAAAGAAAAATATTGTCATCAGAAAAATAAAATTGGAAATTATTTGGGAAGACACAGATCTCAAAAACACCTCAATTGGTGGAAGGGTTGAACAAATTTGGCATTGTCTCATTTTGGGCTGCAGATAACAGGATGATATTGTGGCAAATTGTTCCTGATAACAAATTCTCCATATGTAGTTGGCTGTTCTGCCAAATATAAAATACTTTAATGTAGTCTTCTGGTGTGCTGATTTATCACATATGGAGAACGTTTCATTTGCATTCTCCATTATGCATATGTAGAACAACCTTCAGCACACAGGTTTGGAGTGATTAAAGTCTTAATTAAACCAAATACCTAAAATCTGAGGTAAAGAAGGAATATTATGGTATGTACCTAACTAATTAAACACTCAAAAGTGCTATGTTCTTGTTCGGGTTATTTGCATTATATATTCAGTATTCTTTATACGAAAAAATAGACTGGTATTTTGAAGGCACTATACATACTTATTCACTCAGACATGTCATTTACAGTATGCTGATTTGAAGAGAATTACACACCAAGGAATCTTGTCAGGCTGCAGGCTTTTATGTTGGTTGTTTAACAAAGCTAGCTATATTGCTGTGACTTCACATACTACTTCTGCTTTTTACTGTAATGGGTATACCTTGGTTTGTTTTCACCCACCACAAGAAGCAAATGTCATCACAGTGGGTTTGGAAAAACATCTCAGAACTAGGAATTTAATTCCTATTTCAGCATTAGTATTGTATCTTCAATCTTTCTTCATAGCAAGAGGCTCAGTGTATGTCATTTACTTGAGACTGTCAGTAGACTAGCTAAAATCTACTCTAATTGGGCACTTTCAAGACTACATGCATTCAGATGACATCACAAAACAGAATGGACAGTCTATAAATCAAATTTTTCCCTTTCCCTAGTCCACATATTAATAATGTTCAATAAACTTATAAGGCACCATTTTTTACACTGTTCCTACTGAAAAAGAATCTGGACGTATATTAATTCTAGGAGCATATTCAGCTCTGTTTTGATAAGATAAGATACAGAAAATGAGGTGTTATATATATATATTGCTTCTGTTAACAGCCAAACTCTTAGTCAGTAATCTGATGCATGAAAATATTTAGGAGAACTTATAAAAAAAATCAGAAACTGGTTTGAAATAAGCTATTTGCATTTTTGGAACAAAAGAATATAATAATATAAATAAACTATGTAGACGTGGGATGGAAAATCGAATCATTTTCTTTGGTAGTTATCTTTTTGTATTTTTTTTAATTGTACACATACAAGACCTAACTTAACCCCAAATATAAAAGAGTATTGACTACACTTTGAAAAAACTAACGATAAAGTCATTTTTTAATATGGATATCATACAAGGAAAACCAGTTAATTATTAATTATTCAACTTATATTGGTTTGCTAAGGTGATATCTTCTTTTGTAGGCATAAGAAAAAATGTCAGTTTTAATTTGGCACTTTGCTATTATTATAAAATAAAAACTATCTCAATTGACATTCAGAAAGCAGAACAAAAATCCTCTTGGTGGTATGCATTTCTCTGTGATATTTTTAATGAACTGCAGTGGGTTTTTTTTAATGAATCAGTGGTTTTTGTTGCATTTTATACAGTTTGGAATACATTCTCTCTTTTATTTTTTAAGATGGATTTTATAATTTCAGTAAAAAAATACAACATGAAGCTGCTGCAGTTGTCACAGATCACTGTAGTAAAAAGAAAAATGCAATACCATGTTGTAGAAACAATATATACTCTGATATTTTACAAACTTTATACTAAATTAAATTATACAATTAGAAAAGACCAATAAACCCATTTATTAGTACCAATTTTTAGTGTATAAAAAAATCAGCTGTCCTTGCTATATCTTAAATACTGTAAGAGGCCATATCTTGGAATATATTCTCATTAACATGCAAACCGGACAAATGGTTCTATTAACTTTATTACTTCCACCAAAAAAGTACTTCATTTGTTAGCAACTATTAGTGTTTATGTATAATTTTGAAATAGAACAGATTTTACTTTTGATGAAATACTGCATGAAATATGTATGGTATTTCTTGATGCACTGAAGGACTTAACCATGATCAGAACTCATATCCTTCCATGAATATGTGATAATCATTGCATTCATAGGTCCTATGAACTAGACAGTGATGGGAACAGCACCTACTGATGCTTCTCCACATACAGATAATGATTTAAATATCTACAGTGCTCTTTGGGAATTACTTGCTGTCGAAATAAAAGGATTTTTAGAGGTTTGATTCAGTCTAGAGCAGTTTTAGGGTGGCTATTTTAGGGAGAGGGGGCTTGATGGTTCAGCGGTTAAAGATGCTGAGCTTGTCAGCTAGACAGCCCAGATTTCAACACCGCACAATGGATGGAGCTCCCATTCTTGCCTCAGTTCCTTCCCACCTAGTAGTTCGAAAGCATGCAAATACAAGTAGATAAATAGGTACCACTTCAGTGGGAAGATAAAAGTATCATGTGTACATGAAGCCATGCTGGCCACAGAACCACAGAAAATGTCTTCAGACAACACTGGTTCCCTCAGCCAAAAAATGGAGATGAGCATCATGTTGTAGAGTTAGATAGGGACAAGGAAACCTTAACCTTTATTTTAGGGAGAGTGAAGCAAAAACATTTAGTGTTGGACAGATCTAGGGGAAAAAAAACTTCTGCTAGTTCCTACCTTTCCTCTCCAGTTTAATCAGAGGTACTTTTCAAAATCATTTTTCAGAAATGGAAAATTGTTGTCTTCTTTGACATCATTAGTAATCTTATTATACTGACTAGTAGGATTACTCAAACTTTCAGATTCAGCTCTGAAAAGCTGCTTTGGATCATGCAAAAATCCAAAGGGAGCATTAATAGAAGTATCATTAAAATAGCTGCATCTGATTCCAATTATAGTTCTTGCAAGGGTCCAATCCTGGAAACAGGCACCTCTTTTTTTAATGAGTTGCTAACAGATGCTGCATTTGCATCCCTCCACACTTTTTGAAATCAAATCTGAAGCATTTCACAGTGGTAGTGAATAGCAATTGAACATACACAGAAAAGCACAAACTTTTGCAGGAATAAGTAGGGCATCACTTCTACAGATCATTTAATTAAATATGATCTTCCAAAGCAAGAACGGTCAGAGGAAGAAAGTTATTGAGATATAAAATTATAGTGCAATTCCATTTTTTAAAAACTTGAATTACTAGGAAAATTAAATTATACATGCGTAGTATTCATACATCTATTTTAAGAAAGTTGTTTTAGAGAAAAAATGTAGATGCATTATTTATTTCAAAGGCTAAGGATATTCTGCATGGTTGCTTCTACTGAGGGATAGAATCTGAAAATACCAATACAATCATATCTGTATCTAATTAGAAAATAGGCTTCATGAATTGAGAGTAATGCCATCAATGTTCTGACTTTGCTTGTCAGAAGCAGTTGAGAAGGTCACAAATGGTGATCATAGGACCCCATAATGTTGGAACCATGCCAGTTGCCAAACACTCAAATTTTGATCAAGTGACCATGGGATGCTGCAATCATTGTAAATGTGAGAACCAATCATAAGACATATTTTTTCAGTGCTGTTGTAACTTTGGTCACCAAACAAATGGTTGTAAATTGAGGACTGCCGCTATATGAATTAATACAGGTGTAAACCTACTATCATCTACAACAGTGGTTCTCAACCTTTGGTCCGTGGACACCGGGGGAGGGGGGGCGTGAGGTCATCAGGGGGGGCACACAAAGACTTGAAGAAATGTTATGATTTAAACCTTGAGTTGAGCTTGGGAGGGGGGTCCATAGCCATGGTCCCTGGCCACAAAAGGTATTTAAAGGGGGTCTGTGGTGAAGAAAAGGTTGTGAACCACTGGTCTCCAACATTTTGAGATTATGTTACTGTAATTTGACTAGCTGCAAAGGGTCCAAATTTTTCCAGAACTGATTCTTGTTTTGTTGTTTTTTTAAACATCTACTCTTAAAGTAAGTTCTGCCCCACCTGCTTCACCTTGTGACCCAAGCGTGGCATTTCTTAGACTAGTTTTGGTTAAGGAAGTTAAAGTTTGCCAGTTAAAGTCTTGCATTGTTTTTCAACTTCATACTAATCAGAGGTGGTATTCAGCAGGTTCTGACCAGTTCTGGAGAACTGGTAGCAGANAGTATCATTTCCCTGCCACGCCCACCAAGCCACACCCACCAAGCCACACCATACCCACCAAGCCACACCACACCCACCAAG
>AZIM01004165.1:32786-43045 GCA_000516915.1 Ophiophagus hannah | reverse complement strand
TAGGATGCCATGGTTGATGGTATCAAAAGCAGCTGAGAGATCTAACAGGACTAGGACAGAGGAGTGACCCCTGTCCCGTGCCCTCCAGAGATCANNCACCAGTGCGACCAATGCCATCTCCATGCTATATCCGGGCCTGAAGCACGATTGATGCAGGTCTATATAGTCAGTTTCTTCCAGGAACACCGGGAGCTGGTGGGCCACCATGCTCTCAACAACCTTTGCAACAAATCCTTCCCCTGCCACACCCACCAAGCCNGCCCCACCCACAGAACCAGTAGTAAAAAAATTTGAATCCCACCACTGGCCTATATGTATGTGTGCAGTAAGTGTATAGATCTAAAGACTTTATTTTGTAAATAAAGATTTTACAACCTTGTGTAAAATGGAGAAGTAGATACTTATACCAGTTGACATTTCCTTGATGCCAGCTTTCATACCATTTTGAAAATCTCTCTAGCCTTCAAGAACAGTTTTTAGCTACATTGATAGGTACATAAAAAGAAATGTAAGATGCCTGCTGCAAGATTGGAACTCATGGTCAAGGTCAGTTGGTGTCCTATTGCACGTTTTACACTTACACACACACACACATACATAATTGCTAGATGATAACAGCAAATTACTCAGGGCTGAGTAGATAAACAGCAGCTAAACAAAGGAAAATAAACCAAAGAAAGACTCTTGGAAAATAAACCAAGCTTGCCTGAATAGTTTTGCTTTCAACAGAAACACACAGAAAAGAAGTCAAAATCTAAAACAATCTTCAGAGAGCCAAGCAGGTTTGTCAGCCAATCCGAAGGTCAGAGTGTTTTACATGAGCAGAATACACATCAGATCAGTCCGTTGTTTCCCACAGAGATACATAGGTCAGGACTGCCTCTTAAATCAGGCTGCAGCCAACTATCTTTAATTAAATAGTCTGTTGCCTGTAAGGAGCCTCATTGAATGTCTTTGTTCTGCTCTTTGCTCTCACCTAGTCCAAGGGCTTGGAAGTTGTACCTCATCATCTGAAAATGCCCCAGCTGTTCTAACGGTGGCCGTGTTTGATCAGCCTTAAGTGATTCCTGGCTTGGTGTCTCCTGAGGCAGACATTCCACTGGTTCAATCAGAGCAACTTCTTCAGGGTCGGAGCTGTGGCATGGCAGCTGGACTCAAGATACTGCAGATATAAAGCCATTGACAAAAATGCTCAAATAAGCACATAATAGAGTTTAAACAGCAGTAAATGTACTATCACATTACAGGGATGTAAGTATATATTCAAATATGATTTGAATTAACTTTTTTTCTCATAGTGCTATGTAATATTGGTTATTCTGGAATTGATGAAGTAGACCATTGCCCATGAAAGCTTATGCCATAATAAATTCATTACTCCTTAATGTGCTGCAACGCTATAGTCAAGTAATATGGTTGTTGCTCTGGAAATTACATACAAATGTTAAATTAATCTGAAAGTAAAGAGGTGGTATTTTAGCATATAAGTAGTGGGAGAAAATGCCGAATAATTCTTTATGATAAATGTGGATACAACCCAAGTGTGTGTGTGTGTGTGTGTGTGTNTATATATATTCACAAATAAACTCTGAGCTCTTTGGCAAAAATGGTGGTGTTGCTTTTAGCTCATATGGACGATAGTGGTTGAAATCTAATTCAAAATAATGTTTTTTGGCTGAACGGACTGCAGAGCAAATCCTCTGATAAGAAATTAATCTTTCTCCTAAGTTGAAAGTTCTTAAAGATCATGTCAGTTGGTTATATTGTTACAGTCCTTGCTCTGTCAATGATAATTAGTGTCTATAGTTGCTGGAGGGCAGAACTGTGTCTCTTGACATCTTTAGGAAACAAATCTTTAAAACTTCCTGTGTTAAAATCTTTATGAAGTGGTCGATATGGATCATATTAACTAAAAGGCTGATATCATGAGCTGTTTTGACCTTAAGGTGAAGGCATGCTCTAGATACTTTATAGCTGAATTTAAAGCAAACAACATAAAATAAAAATCAAAGGGCTATTTTTCCACTTTCTTTAAAACAAGAACATTTCAGTGATTGTCTCACTCACTATTTAAATCTAGCGAAAGTTATTAAATTAAGAAACTGTTGGAATGGATGTTTGATTTAAAAAAAACAATACAAACTGGAGAATTTAATGTTTCAAGTCATGTCATTTGCAGCTTTAGATTTTTCTTGGTAAGGTTTATCAGAAGTAGTTTGCCTTTGCCTATTACTAGAGTCGAAAGAAAGTGACTGGCCCAAGGATATCCATATGGCTTTGTAACTAAGATGGGACTAGAACTCATGGACTCTCAGTTTAACTACTACACTAAGATAGGTGGTGAATAAATTTAATAATTAAATAAATACACAAAATATCTAGTGGTCCTACAGATTTTGCAATCCCCGTGTGTAGACCTAGATACTTGTCTATGCCTTTTAAACTCATTTTGTTCCAGTGATCTATTCTAAAGAATGGTAGTAGGAGACTGCTAAGCAAAGTATTAGTGATCTCAGAAATCCTTTTCAGGATTCAAGTCCTTGGATGAAGTCCACCTGAGATGAGATCTAACAGTGGGTTAACTGTCCCAAAGACCTTACCTATTTCTGGAAAAGACAGCAATATAGATAGATGGTATTAAATGGTGCAGAGAACATCTTAGTTTTGGTTCATTTCAACATGATACTGCCCAAATGTGACCAAGTCCTGCATGAATCTGAGTGGTTTTATGTGCAAAGAAATCATGCTAACAGATCTCCTCAGTGAAGCTCAAATGTATCGTGGTGCTGAGAAATAGCATAATCATATACTCAAAAGATTTTCAAGAGGCCACCTAGGGCCAACCTCTGCTCAATGCAGGAATCCAAATTATAACATCCCAGATAGCTTAGTTTCCAATTTTAACATGTTTAGTGAAGGAGAATCCACCATCTTTGTGGGTAGTGATCTTACTGTCTAACCCAGGGGTGTCAAACTCGATTTCNGGGCGTGGGGGGGGGGGGCAGGGGGTGTGGCCATGGGGCATGGCCAGCTTGACATCACTCATGTCAGGGGCACCCATGCTGGCCCCAACACTCTGCCTGGCAGAGGGTCACAGGAGGCTGTCACAGCTGAAAATGGAGGTCAGGATGGCTGTGCGTGGCCCTGCTGACCTCAGTTTTCACTGGCAGAGGCACTGCGGGTCAGTCTTTCGCTGTTTCCAGAGCGGCCCCATGGACCAGATCTAAGTACCTCACAGGCCAGATACAGCCGCGGTCCTTGATTTGACACCCCTGGTCTAACCGCTCATACAATTGTGAAGTTTTTTTCTAATGTTCAGGAAGAGAACTGCCTTCTGAGCATTTGTTTCAGTTTAGTTTTTTGTCTGGGCTTAGTTTCCAAATGCCCTTATCATTTTTTATTACACTTCTCAGAACCTTTCTTTGAATCCTTCTTTACGTGTGATCCTTACCCTGGATACAGTGGCAGAGATGAAATCTGAACAAGGCAAAATTCCCATGGTTTGGAGCCCAAAGTTCTTTCTTTGTATCCACTTTCCCCTATTGGCTGTTGTTCAGTCAACCTCTGTTGCAAGCCTTTTTTTTCCTCCTGTATATTATTACCAAGCTGCATATCCTCCCCTTCTGGTTTTATACTGTATATGATTTTGGTTTCCTAAGTGACAACTTCATTCTTTTCTCTTTCAAATGTTACTACTTTGCTGTGTTCAGGACATTTTTCCTATCCATCAAGATGGTTTTGAATGGTATTTCTCCTCTAGGCTAGCAGCTGGAAGATCTAAGATTGTATGTTTATATCCGACACAATCATTATTCACCACAATGGCCAGTTGTCTCACTGGTACCATTGTTATAAGAGACTGGGATTACCAAGCTTAGATGCAATGCTTTGTACATCAGTTTTATTACATAGGGATGTGTGACATTAATCTGGGGTTGTTGAATAGGTGGACACTGACCTTGATATAATAATAAGAATAATTATTATATGTAGGGTATCTTCACCTAATTAGTCTATGTGCCTAGATCATGTTTATGAGGTGATTTTGTTGGGATAGCAGGTTCAATAAAGCCTTGAGGTGCTTTACTGAAGTGAAAAATAGAAAAGTTTCTTACTGCAAAGGAATCTGCTGTATGAAGTTCAGTGCTTTTGCCTAAACTGGCTTTTAGGAAGGCCTATTTGGGAACAATAACAAATTTAGAGGGATGCAGTGCAAGGAAGAGTTCAAGGCATAATGAGGCAAACTGCTGCTGAAAGACCTGAGGTTAAGAAACAGGGAAGGCAGGAAGACAAAGATCCACAGGCAGGTGATTCTGACAGGAAATAGATAAGGGCAATCAGCAAGAGGCATTCCTGTTAGAGAAAGAGAATTGAAGACAGCAAAGAGGGCTTTGAAAATTACATTCCACAGAGGAAAACATTTGAAGAGGCAGATTATGTATGCAAAGGGAATTATATTAACATAAAAAGAGGCGCATTTGGTGAAGTCCAATATACAAGCAAGGAATTCTAAAGTAAAAGGTTAATGCATAATAGTTCTGAAGATCTCTACTATACTTGTCCTTGCTGTTTTGGTTGTTCGTTAATAAGACTCCACGAATAATAATAAAATTACTCTTTAGGAGAGAGACAGAAAAGAGGATTTATTGAAACAAATATATGCAAAAATGCACACACGTGGAAAAACAGACAAAAGCTAAATGCATAGTATACGGTACACATACATATACTCTATTTATATATTTAATTCAGCATTTGATTTTGAAAGTTCATTTCTACTTTTGGGGAAAGTGCCAGAAGGTTAATTATGTCCAAGGTTGAGTAATAATTTGGGACATTTGGATTAGATTTGTATTAAAACACAAGCCAAATTTCTTCCCCACCAATAGCAATACTCATGAATTTCATTTACTTGTGGAATTCTAATTAGGATGAGGAGCCAGAAATTTAGATTTAAAAGGTAGTTCTTTGCCGGGGTTAGGTTTCCAATGAAAAATGAAGCAAATAACAAGTGTGAAGTTTGCTCAATTGTATGTCAATTGTGTACTTTTTTTTGTTAGAAGAGGGAGAGAAAAATAAAGAATTTACTCAGTGTAGCTTTCCTGTTTTCTCTGCTAAATGTTTTCTGCCAGACATAACCATAGGAGAGCTATACTGTTTGAACTGACAAGCAATGATTTGCAACAGCTGGAGATTTTGGGAATATCCAAGCAAAAAAGGCATAAACTATATTAGTATGTGTAAGAATAGAGATAAAAAGGGATAGAACCTCTTTTTTTAAAAAAAAAAAAGAGTGGGCCATTAGATTTTGCAGAACAGGTGTCTCATTAAGATTGGCTTCTGTTGGAAAAAGTTTGATAAAAAGGATCTTTTTTATGATGGAAGAGAGATGAAAGATTTGTTCAGAATGCTTCTGCATTGAACTTCAAATGGCCAAAGAAACTGTTTTCAATCACAGATGGTAAGAGCAAAGGAAGACAACTATGGGTTCTTGTTCTAATCAACACACCAGTTTCACTGAGCTGTGATATCAGTTGCATGGTTTTTTGCACATTTCCTTCCTTGGGGTCTATGCAGTGTTTACAAATAGAACTTCTAGGTAATATAGTTTGTGCATTTGATATATAAGGGATTGATTATATACACATTTTATTCTAAAAAGAACCCCACCCTTCTATATCCCCAGCTAGGAAATAGCATCTAGCCTATCTTGTAAAAAACCTGAAGTCAGAATAGGCTGTTTTGTTCCTATATCTTTTGGTTGGAAATGTATTAAATCAATCTGTACAAGATCAAAAAAAAAAGATGGAAGTATCAGAAACTTCTTTCTACATGTCTGCACAATATACAAATATATTTAATTCCCATCATTTCAAGTATTAAATATTCCACATTATATATATAAAAATCCCACTGGTAAAATATAGCAGTCTTTTCCAAGTTTTTTCTTCCAGGTTGCAATTTAGCCCATTGAGAGATTCCCAGGTTTAGCAGTCTGGACTAGAGATTATAGCATCATTAACTTTTATACTCCCTTTTTTCTGTTTACATACATCTTTGCCACTTAGGGAAAGTCTATGTAATGCTCAGATATCAAAGGCTGCAGATATGGATGTTTCCTAGGCTCAGTGTTCGTTTAACAATATCAGATTATGGAGGCTCACCAGTCACAATATAGCAGTTATTACTGAGATTTATGTCAGCATAAAGATATCTGGGAGAATTGGGAAACTGCAGCAGATAAAGCTGGATAGTCTCACTCTAGATAAGGAGCTTCAGCTGCATAACTCTAATTCTGTCACTGATTCCTTGATCTTGATCTATATTGATTCTTAGCTAAGACATGGGTAGGCTTTATCCAGGATGATCTGTCTTCAGACTGACCCTTTGAATTTCACAGTCATGCACTCATCATTCCTGTAATCTTCTTGTCTTTCCTTTCATCTTTTCCAGCATGATGGACTTGTCAAGAGATCTGAGTCTTTGTATCCAAATCATGATTGTTTGAGACTGATCATTGGTGTCCTGAGTGAAAACTTTGGATTAACTTCTTCCATCATCAGTTTGTTTTCTGGGCTAACTATAATATTCTCAGGAAGCCTCTCCTACCCCAAAGTTCAAAATCATTATCCTGCATCTTCAAAGACCAACTTTCACATTCATAGGCTGCCACATGAAAAACCAAGGCCTGTGTGGTTCAGCTCTTGTAGACACTTCATAGCATCTTAATATCTTTTCCAGGACCTTCATTGCTACTCTATAAAGTCTACCATTTCATATATCTTTATTGTCAATGTTAAGGCTGATTGTTCTATCAATTGTTATTATTTTGTCTTCTTTATATTTTATTTTAGTTCCATTTTTTTAGTTTGCTCCTTAATTTTTATTACTTTATTTCTGTTTCCTAGGCCACACATTCTGTCTATGTTCTTTGTTATTATTTCGAACATGGGAATTCTGGTCTTCCAGTCCTCTTGCTTGTATGTGCCTCTGTAAAAAGTGGCCAGGACAGAAGGAGAAAGATGCGCTCTCTTCATCCAACACAGGAAATGCAGCGCTGGTTTGCACACTTCACTGAGGATGATATGTGGAGAGACCAGTTCAAATTGATAGTCATCTGCACCCCCAGATACTTAATACTGTTGACTACATCTCCAGATGCATCCTTGATACTGAGTGGATTATGACTATGCCAGCTCCTTCTAAAATCTACAATGATTTCCTTTATTTTATTAACATTTAGAACCAGTTTACTTCTATTGCATCAGTCCACCGGAGCCTTCCCCTCTTCCCTATAAGCATCTTCATTGTCATCCTGGATAAGACCCACCACTGCTGTGTCATCTTCACACTTCACAAATTTAGCAGAGCAGTCATGAGTCATCAAGGTGAAAATAGCGGACTCAAGACGCAGCCCTGTGGGGAACCCGTACTCAAGGAAATGCAGTTGGAAAATTTCCTTCCAACTCGCACAAACTATCATATTAAAAGATCACTTGCAAAGTCTAATTCACATTATTTGGTTATTGATTGCATTGAATCCAGGTACTGTCTTAACTATATCCATATTGATATGTAAGCAATACTATTACTTCTTTGCTTTTCAGGACCTGAAAACAGTATGATCTTGTAAGTGTCCAATCTGAGTTCATTTCTGTTTGACTGTGGCTAAGATATTAATGTGTAATTGATTCGTTGCAACTTTCACTGTGTTGAGCTTTCCCTTGTACAAAATACATGTTTCCACAGTAAGTCTATCTTTGCGATTTCAGATTTTCTTTTCTTGCATGGTAACATCAGCAACTAGACATCCTGAGGTCTTAAATCTAGCTGCATCATAAATACCATTAGTTTTCTAAAAAAATGTCAGATTCTCCTCCTCAGTAACATTTTGACTGTTATCCATCCTATTAGCCCATCAACTGGTACTATATTGTTCATCACTTTTATTTGTATATCCATGTAGGCTTTTGGAGAAATATGGGAGTGGTTTACAAAATTCTTCTACCACACACTATGAAAAATCCATTTGTTGTTATAACTAAATCAGGGGTGTCAAACTTGATTTCATTGAGGGCCGCATCAGGGTTATGTTTCACCTTGGGAGGGCTGGGTGGGTGTGGCAAGGTTGAGCATGTCCAGGTAGGGCATGGTCAGCTCAATGTCACTCATGTCGGGGGCACCTGTGGTGGTGTAAACACTCTGCCAGCAAAAACAGAACTCAGGAGTGCCGCACGCAGCCCTCCTGAGCTCTATTTTCAGTGGCAGAGGGTTGCAGGAAGCTGTCACAGCTGAAAATGAAGTTTGGGTGAGGAGGCCCACAAGTCCCTCCTGAGCTCTGTTTTTGCTGGCAGAAACAGCCTTGGCTGGTCCTTCACTGCTTCCAGGTTGACCCTAATCCGGCCCACGAACTTTGAGTTTGACACCCTTGAATTAAATGGATCGTCTATCTCCAACATTTTCTTACATGGATGCTTATAGGCTGCAATATAGTTGCCTGCTTACTTAAGAAAGGTAGCTGGAATGACCTTCATGCCTTTGATGATTCTTTGGGGAGTAGATACTCCTGCCATACACTCCCCGTGTATGTTGCTTATGGGTGGGGGTGGGAATGGGGTGGGGGATAATCCTGTCATTCAACTGCGTTTAACTAGATATAGTGGGAAGAATCAAAGAAAAATGGATGCTTTCATAACATATCATAATCTGACATTGTTTCAGGTTTTTCTAACTCAATATGGACAGCAAGAAAATGTCAAGTATTGATCGATTGATTGATTGATTGATTGGATTTGTCAATCGCTTACAAGATAATAGCTATAAGTATAAACGTGAGTAAGAATACAGGAAATAAGTACGAATAAATGGGGACAATAGGACAGGNNNGGTAGGCACGATGGTGCACTTATGCATGCCACTTACGCACTTATGCATGCCCGCAGGCTTTGACAGAATAAATAAATAAAAAATAAAGACAAAATTCTTTAGCAAAGATACTGAGAAAAAAAGACCATGGGGTATTTTAGGGAGGACAGACTGGTACTAGAAAGGCTATCCTGGATTGAGAAAGAGAAATCCTAGTAAGAATCTAGTAAGAGTAAAAAAATGAACTAGAGTACATCTTTTTTTCTGTTGCACTTGTGGTATATATGTTTTATCACAATTATTTTTCTAGAGCATTAATAATGGTATCCCCTTCTCCTTGAAACAAAATATTTGTCTTCCTAGGACCTTCTTTGATTGCATTTGTAATGCAATCAAGGCCCTTAACCAGCGGCATATACATCATTTGCTCAAAGCGATATTGGTGTGTGTGTAACTTGCACTAGCAGCCGTGACTCTGGATAGAAAGCTTTCCATGAGCAGTACAGTATGTCACGTGATTCATTACCTTTTTTATGCTGGTAAATTAAATGTGCATCAATGTTAAAAAGTGAAACGTGGGCAATGAGCTTGATTTGTAGCAAAATGGTTTCCATGCTGCATTTCTCCCTGGGGGAGCAATGTTCCATTTGGACTGTGCTACTCCCAGCTCTGCATTCCAATAAAGGCTTGCGCACCGGTGGCTGTCAGAGGGTACTTGCTGTACAAGACAAAGTGCAGCTTTCATCTACAGCGGCGATGCCTGCATCCTGCATTTCTAGCAGCATCAATATATGTTAGTATCTCTTCTTCATAAAGGTCAGTGAGCCTTGGGGGCTTTGAACCACACCGTCTATTCTATTTGCCTTTTGGCCAATTGCATTCCCCGTGTAGGTTGAAAGGCAAGTGCCACGGAATGCCCTCGTCTGTTCAAACCAGCATCAAAATGACAAGCCTGGAGTTTTTCAGCTGCTGGTTTATGGCTTGATTTACATTCTGATTTGCAAAATGCCAGAGGAAATTGTTAGGCTATCCTTGACAATGGAGCTGGTCTGCTTTTTTTTTTTATTGGATGCTAAACTGAACATTTTTATGGAATCAATTGATCATACAGTGTTGGTGGAGAAATCGATGCCCTGTTTTCCTTCTCCTCTAGGATGCAAATACAAAGGTCCGTAGAGCAGTATACATGTGTTCTGACCCGAACCTTGTTCCAAGGAAGCCAACACGAAACAGATGTAACAGCAAAACCTTTTAATGCTTCTTTACAAATTCCGTTCCTTCACGGTTAAAAGGCTGCTTCAGACTAATTGTCTCTGATAAAAACGAGCCTTGCCAAGATTGTTCAAGGCTGCCAAGAACTCTAGATAAAGTTACTAAGAAATATTTCAAACACA
>AZIM01004163.1:5496-24848 GCA_000516915.1 Ophiophagus hannah | reverse complement strand
ATATAATATAATATAATATAATAAATAATAAATCTTTAAAAAGTTGGTTTCAAAAGTCAAAATCTGGGTTGTTATTTTTAAAGTTTTCTGCAGATTTTACAACTCCAAGTCAATCAGTTTAGCCTCTCTTGAGAATTCAGGTTAAGCTCTTAATATTTACTTGTTTGTAAAATGTACACAAAACAAATCTAACAACAGGCTCTTTATCCAAACTGAATTGTATAGACAGCATACAAATAAATAGACCAAGGTTATGCATAGCAAAACAAAAACAACCCCACCCCACACACTTCATACTAGAATATTATTGAGAGTGCTCTGGAATCATAATCATAAATAAGATAGATGCAGTCTAGCACGTAAGTTACATGGTAGCTTTATTTAAAATAGTGTTTGGGTTTGTGTGTGTCGAGGCACACATACACTACAGTTGCAAGAATTATTTGTGATTCACTTAGTGTTTATATTTGAAAAACATATTTTATCTTTATAGGGAATGGTTCCATTTGTGTTTGTGGGTACTAAAGAAAGCATAGGGAATGTCCAAGTACTTCTTGAATACCATATTGCCTACTTGAAGGTAAGCATTGCTTGATGTAATTTTCAGATTTAGTTTGCAGTCCACTCTTACATATTGAGGGTCCATTAAATGAATGTGATTTACTGCTGCAGAGCTAGGAATCAAGATTGATTCTAATTATTTTCACTTGAAACTAACAGTAATTAGTTTTACTAACATAATTTTTACTACCATGTACGTTTGCAGAATTTTTAGATCAACCTTGTTGTTGCTATTGTTTATTTTTATATATCTTTCTAATCTTTATATTGTATTCTTCAGCCCATGTATAAAACCCTGATTGATTTCAGCCTAATCGCTACTTTTTCATTTTATAATTTCATAATTCTATTATAAGACTACACAGTAGTTTTAACCCCAAGGATTTTTATTTTGGTAATTTAAAGTTGATTTGAACAAATCTAGCTAATACCTAAGGGACACCTTATACCAAGAAATGTTGGAAATGGTCCTCGATGTGAAAAAAAACAGATTGCTACAAGTAAAAATTATGAAACATTTGAAAGAAATGTATACCAAACTATCTAAAACATATTAGGTATTTTCAGTGAATCATGTCTTGTTGATTCTCATTGGCATTTAAATGATCAGAAGCTCTTTGACCTTGTAATTCTGTGAAGGTAATTATTTGTTAGCATAGTTAGAAACTGCTTTTTTTTCTGAAAGTGAAGAGTGCATAAAAATAACTGGGGGAAAGATAACATTACGTAGCTTAGTTTATATTTAATGCAACTCTCAATCCAGGAGGTAGAACAACTACGGATGGAAAGGCTCCAGATTGATGAGCAGTTACGTCAAATTGGCATGGGTTTTAGACCTTCATCTACCAGAGGTCCTGAGAAAGAAAAGGGTTATACCACTGATGAAAGCAACCCTTCGTCTGTACAAGGCTCAAGGTCTTATAGTGGAAGAGGCAGAGGCCGAAGGGGGCCCAATTACACCTCTGGATATGGTAAGTGTGTTTAAAGATAAGCTATGAAAGTTTGCTCCTGTCATCCTTACTAGAGAATATAACAAGGGTATTGTGCTTTTTTACCATATACACATATAGCATGTGTATTTGTGTTATGTATGTGTATGGGTAGATATATACTTCCTTTTGCAAGCAGGCAATGGAATTTCATTTTTAACGTGTGCCAGTATGCTCACAGTAAAAAATGGCAATAAAGGTTATTTTATATGTTTATTTTTCAGAGTTTTTGATACACTACGAACCTTTAGAGTATCAAAATTATCAATATGGATTTCAGAAAATGTTCATTGTTTCTAACAGCTTAATTCACACTTTTATATTAAGTGCCCTCTGGATGTGATTGTTTATGGGACATCAAGTTGGTGTCGATTCTTAGCAATACATAAGACTGACCTTCTCCAGGATGATCTATCCCTAGTGTAGCCCACTGTATTTGAGTGCATCCAACTTGTTACTGATTGTCTTTTTCTTCTCTTTTTCCCCCTCTTAGAATTACAGACTTCTCAAGAGAGTTAGGTCAGATTATTTATTCCTTCAGTGAAAACTCTGAATTGATTGAATCTATTTGTTGGTTTTCTTGGCTATCCGTGGTAGTCTCAAGAGTCTTCTCCAAAAGTTGAAAAGCCTCAGTACTCTTTCTGTCCAGCTTTGGTTCGGTACAAAAGCAAAAATTAAACCATTGTCTGCACAGTTTTGATCTTTTAGATACCATGGTATCTAGATAACTTTTCCAAGGCTGTTTAGCGCAAGTCTCTGTATATTTCTTGATGTCTGGTTCCTTTACTGTTAATAGTTGATCTTAAAATTGTGGTATCTTCTTTGCCACTTCTAAGGTCGATTTCTTTATATGCTGTAATTAGTTTCTTTATATTTGGTTGTGCTTTTTGTAAAGTGTACAATACTTTTTGACTTTTATTACTAGCACGTGCAGGTTATTTGCCTTTTCAGCATCAGAATAGCCTCATCAGCATAGCTCATTTGATGTTTCTCTCTGTCCAGTTTTAAAACCACATTCATCGTCACTGATTTTTCTTCTGTGCTTCTCATACATCTGTTGATTTTCCATCAGTTTGTGTAGCCTTCCAATTTGGTAATTACTGGAGTGCTCATCTGACTTCACCTTCTAGTACAATATGTCTTGTGAATAGGGAGTCTCTTCTAAAGTCTATTGGATTTTGACATTTTTGCTGCATAGAATTTCAGTATAGTCCTTCCATCCCAGTTTGAGCTTTGAAACAGTCACTGTCTCTCCATACCAGTTCAAGAGTGGAACCTTTTGAGTTCAGTGAGCTTTTGGAAGACTTTTCTTGTATTTTTGTGTCAGTTTTCATCTTTATAGATGTCATTATAATACTCTTCTTTTCCAATTGGTCTCTGAAATTCTTTGTAAATGCCTAGATTTTAGTGTTTTTTCACTTGGTTTCTCTTCTCTTCCTGGCAATTTCTACCATTTGTTCTGACAGCCGGTTTTCATGTTTTGTTTTTGTTTCCCAGTCTTTGGTATGTTGTCATCCTTAATAACTTCATCAGAATTGATAAATTTGCTTCTGCACAAACTGCCTTTGGCAATTGCTTTACAGGGGGTGTTATAGAATGCTGGCCTACCCATTTTCTTCACATTTGATTACTAAGAACAAATATTTGAATTACTGTGAGGTTCCATTGTGGCCATTAGAAGACGGACCCAACTGATTCCTCTTAATGATATCTAGAAGGTAACAGAATAACAGAATTGGAAGGGACTTTGAAGGTCTTCTAGTCCAACCCTCTCCTCAAGCTGGAGACCCTATACCATTCCAGACAAGTGGCTGTCCAGTCTCCAGTGATGGAGCACCCAGAACTTCTGGAGGCAAACTGTTCCATTGGTTAATAGTTCTCATTGTTATGAAATTTCTCCTTAGTTGTAGATTGCTCCTCTCCTTGATTAGTTCCTATCCATTGTTTGTTGTGTTGCCTTCTGGTGTTCTGGAAATTATATTCTGGATATTTTGGAATTATATTTTGGATATGACATTTGTGATTTTATTTATTTCTTGCTGTCCTTAAGTTTTATGAGGTGACACATCCAAAGATGGTCGAAATCTTTTATTTTCTTGTAGCTAAAGTCAATTGTTAGCTTAGGTGAGAGGGATTTTAAAGGTCTTAGTCCTGGCTTCTGATAGAAGGAGGTAGAATTAATCTTTTTCTGTTGGGTCCAGCTTCTAAAGACCAATACAGTACCTTATTGCAAGTCCCAACTGCTGTTCATGAATGTTTGAAAGGCTGTCTTCATGTAGATTGATCTGGGTGCTTTGTATGCCTTGGGAATTGTTGGTAACATGTTAGAAACCTTATGTCTCTACATGCATTGTCATTACGTACAGTGAATGCATGAATAGTTTTAAAACTAATGTATGTATTAGCAATTAACATTGGGACTATGTATCCAGTGGTATTATATGGATATTATGACAGGTGATAATATTGTGATAATGTAGTGATAATCACTTGTGATTATGACAGGTAGGGCAAGATAGTTCTCTCCCTCTAAAACTGTTCTAAAACTGTCATGTTTGTAATATTCTTAATGATGGATTGCATGTACATAATTAGCAATATTGCAGTGGTTCACTACTTGATTCCATAGTTTTCTGTGTAATGCTATGGATTCTCACCTCTTATCCCAGCATATAAGTCGTACATAAGTCGTACATATAATTGTACGACTATCATCTGATTTATTTATAATTTGGAATTAAAAATTTGGTAACTAGGATAGCTGTGTTATATAATATCAACATAATACCTCTAAAGAATACAAATATTGGTAATTCTTCTTTCCTAGATTGCTAGTCATTGTTGATTTATATTGAATAGATCAGACTTAATTTGCTAAGAGAAGTTATAAATAAATAATAGGGTTCCTTAATAACTAAACGCCAGTGACTGTTCATAATACAAGACCAACAGTACTGGAATGTGGATAAACAAGCCAATGTCTTGAATCTTGAATAATAAACTCAACCTTGAATAATAAATCCAATTATGTAAATGAATCACCATTGTCATCTGGAATGGTATTTTGGTCTGAAATTTTCTAATGGGTCCTTGTGAGGCTCTTGAAACTATGATTAATGAAGAATTTTGCTTGGGTTTTGTTTCTTTTCTGCATACATTTCATGAAAAAGGAATGAAAGTTTGGAAGCAGAAATATAATACAGTGATCACTGGTTCATTATCTCAAAATATGTATTATGCATGACAGAAAATGAAATTCTACCAAATCAGGGCACCTTTTTATTAAAAGGTATATATAGCACCTGTTTCACCCATCCAGACTACATCACATTCTGCTGTAGAACTTATGGCTCTTATGTGTGATTCTTTGTGTCTTTTGTTTTGGGAGCATTTTCCTTTAAAATATGTTGGCTCTTAATTATCTTCATATACTTTTTAATCTCTCAGTATCTGCTGTTTTCTAATTTGTATCTCATCTAATACATCTAGTCTACGTTTTGGATTAAGTTCTACCTGCTGCAGATACAGCTACAAGTGTCCTGATATTAGATGCAGTCTGCTAAGTACCGAATAGTAATTTCCTCCTTGTAAAGCAGTAAATCCAAATGCCTGTTGGAGAACTGCATTTGGTATTTCTTTGTGGCTTTAAAATTATTCAGATCCTTATAAGTATTTTGCTGATTTATACTTTCATTTTCTTCCTGAAGGAACAAATTCTGAGCTATCTAATCCCTCCGAGACGGAATCAGAAAGAAAAGACGAACTGAGCGATTGGTCACTAGCAGGGGATGAAGATAGGGAGGCCCTACATCAGCGCGACAGCCGAAGGCGCCCACCAGGAGGAAGACGTAGTATTTCTGGGGGTCGGGGCCGAGGTGGCCCGCGAGGCGGGAAGTCATCTATCAGTTCTGGTATGGAGAACATGTTTCAAATTTATGCCAGAAAAAAGTAGCTCTATGGTTACCATTTTCAAATTCATTATCTCAATTCACAAAGTAATTAGATGTAAATAATTCTTTACAGGGCTTCACCTTTTTCTTCTCATCCAAATAGGATAGGTTGCTAGACGGTGGTGGTGGGGAGGCCATGTTGATGTCATTGATGTTGGGACATGGGATTGCAACAATTTAGGACAATTTAGATTGCAAGGTCTACTGGTACATAACACGAAAAACAATATGGTAGTAGAAAAGCTTTTAAATTAATTCCTGGGGAAAAGCAGATAGATTCTGAGCACCTTCTGATTTGGAAAGTTGTAGATATTTCAGAAAATATTCCAAGAGATAGGGACAATGTTGCAAGTGGGTTAATAGAGGGACATGACTGACAGATGAAACAGAGACCAAGATTCATGTCAAAAACCAATGAAGGAGGTCATTAATCAGGGTTATTAGCTATTTATTAAGCAACCAGTCATAGTTAAGGACTACTTGTGGTAGGGCCCAAGTTTTAAGGGGAACCTTCTAAAATATGAACGGACTGGTTAAAAAAAAAACCTGAAAGATTCAGTTTATTTCTGAGTTGGGGGTAGCATGCCTCCAGTGAGCCACCATGGGAATTTCTGTACCTGCTTCGAGCCTCCCAGAGAGCTTTCTTAATTGCCATAAGAAAGAAAATGCTGAACTAAGATGGGCCTTGGCCTTGATTCACTGAGGTTATTAAATTTTGAACTTCGAATGCTTTTGTGTTGCCATTTTATCCTTTCTCATCCAATGGACTGTTGGAAAGAAATTGTATAAAGGGGTTCAAGACTCTGTCATCAGTACCTCAGGGGGATGACTCTCTGAAACTGGAACCAAACAGGACCAAAGCTAATATTGGACAATTCAGGAAAGGAAAGATCAAGTTTGAAAATAGAGACATAACATTCCAAGAAAAATTTCCCTCATTGGGAGACAACTGGGCCAGCTGCTTTAGGATATTACCAATGTAAAAGAAATCTCCTCTGCTCACCAACCCTAAGTTGAAGCAGCCTGTCCGTATTTTCCAATATGTGCATATAAATATCTCATAAACACCACTGGAAAGAATTCCAGTAGCTATGATGTGCATATTCTTCCCACCCTATATCCTAATTTAAAGACTGCCAGAAAGACACAGAAATTTATGTGATCATTTACCTCAGAAGATGGAACAAAAAGCCAATTGTGTCTGGGATTAAAGCAATGGCCTTGATGTTCATAACCTCCAAAGTCAGTACCATCTACACATTAGCTTTGTTTCCCTTTCAAGAGCAATATTCTCAAGTTTTCAAGAATGTTTCAGATTTATCCTAGGTTGCTTGGCATATTAGTGCACGTGTTCTAGATCAGTTTACTTTGTTCTCGTAACATTTTGTTTAAAATGGTAGATGAAAACAACACAAATTTACGTGCCACTTCTGGCCTTTGTGGGGGGGTTTTTTCTCTCTCGTTTAGTGCTGAAAGACCCAGACAGCAATCCTTATAGCTTGCTCGATAACACAGAGTCTGACCAGACTGCAGATACTGATGCAAGTGAATCGCATCACACCACGAACCGTCGCAGGCGATCTCGCAGACGGAGGACTGATGAAGATGCTGCCTTAATGGATGGTATGACAGAATCTGACACAGCGTCAGTTAATGAAAATGGCTTAGGTATGTAAATCACTTGTAACAAAACTGAAGAGCCCTATACCCATAAACTTGTATAATTGTAATGTGCTATTACAGTCAATTACTCTTCATTTTCATTGTCATCACTCTAATTGTAATTTAATATAGTGTTAACTGTTTGCATAATTAAAGATGTCACTTACATGTAACCAGAACATTTGAGGCCATTTTTTTATAACTGCATTAAAATCCTTCTGGTTTGAACAGAACCGATTTTACACCGCCGTGTTAGAACAGAGCATTTGTTCCAAGTCTTAATAAGTGTCCATTTTGTACTTACCATGAAATGCAAAGTTGGTTTAGTCTTGAAGATTTTGAAATAAATAAATGTAAACTTTAATATCCATTTTATCTTTGGTAGGGCTTGAGTGATTTTGTTGCTTAAATTTGCGGAATAAAAGAATTAAAAGTAATTGAAGTCAGGCAACATACCCAGGTTTCTTATTCCTCTACAACTACAATCCCAAATACCCTTAAAAGTCAGTAGGACTTCTTTGCGTGTAGGTGTCTCTCAGCATTCCGTTAATTGCCATTTTGTGATAATGGTTTATGCAAAGTACATCAAGGAGAAACATTTCTAATAAGGTGGGAAAATGACTCCTTGAACCAATGTTGATATCAACAGAAATTAATTCCAATTTAAACATGGTCTTATACTGTTGCTACTCCACTTGCAAGGGTGAAATAGGGCTGTTTCTTTCTGCTTTGTGCTGAGAAAAAAATATTCATCTGTAAGATGGTTCATTCCTCAACTTTGCAATTGCAGATGATAGAGACAAAAAAACCCAGCGACGCAATCGTAGTCGCAGGCGTCGCTTCAGGGGTCAGGCAGAAGATAGACAGCCAGGTAACTTAAGTGGAAAGGTGGCCCACCTTAGGTCACAAGCATGAAGGAATGCTCCATGTCTGTTTGTGTACCTCTGAAGCGTGTGAAGTGCCTTTTGTAAATAATAATTACTTAATAACTAAGACTACAGGCTGAGAAATTACTAGTTACTCATCTTCCAGTAACTAACATTAGTGTCTTATAACTGGTCATGCTCCCAGTGTAAGCACCATTAAAACAGAATGATTTGTAGATGTCAGAATGGAAATATATGCCATAATGAAAGCAACACTGCCTGGTGAGGCTCATTTCTGGCAACTTCTTGTTAGTAGGAATGCTGGCCAGTTTATTAGTACTGCAATAAAACATGAAGTGACTTGCATGGTATTTGCCTGTCTCATATTTTGAATCAATATGATCAGCATTTCAAGGACAACAGAAACCGCACTACGGTAAAGCAAAAAATAGTTGCATGTTCTGTCTGCCATTGTGGTTTGATGCATCTTTAAATATGTACTAACATCTTAAAAGTGCACATTTTAATTTCTAGAACAATCCATGTTTGTTGTATTTGTAAATATCTTGCACATGCTAAACAAGTTCAAGAACATTAATGTGTCCTCTAACATGTTTCTGTAGAGTTCAAAGGCTTATGAACAGTTGAGTACAATTACAAATGAAAGGAAATAGATTTCACACCACAAAATGCTATAGAATAATAGACACATGAGCCTGATCAGTTAACCACTCAAATCCTTTGATGGATAATTAAAAATTGCTTTCTCAATCTGCTTCTGATGGTTTCACTTTAATTCTGGAGAACTGCAGTATGACTTCACTGGAGAAATATAGTAATCAAAAATATTACACCCATAGGGATCCTTAACAAATCAAGGCAGTATGCTTTTTGATCAATTAATCTTAAATTCTGAGAGAGATGACAGCCAACTGCTGGGAAGTATTTTCAGAGATGCTGCACATTTTTGGCCATGTGGTGAATTTGTTTATTATTAGATCATTTTTAATACCTCTTCCCCAATTCTTTTCCAATACACTATATTGGAAAATATAGTTGCTATATGGAGTCAAAAGGAAAGAATGAGGCATGGTTCTCCCTGTCCTAAGGCTACTTTTCTCCAAAAGAAGAAAAGAAAAACATTTACTTAAAAAACTATTTTAAGATTTTTATTTGTATTCTGCCTTTATTATTATTTCTATAAATCACTTAAGGTGGTGAGGTTGGCTCCAATCCCCCCCCACACCCGACCTTAAGAGACCTGACTCCACCAATTGGCTTGGGGCTCCAATGGGGAGGGGTACTTCACTTTGGGGGTGGTTGATAAATAACAGATCTCACCTCCCCCCTGCTCATCCTGTTCCCTCCCTCCCAATCTTTAAGTTAGGGTTGAGTATATTTTTATAGTATTTGATTTGTATTGAGTATAGATTTTGTATCATTCCTTTTAACATTGTAAGCCACCCAGAGTTACCCTCTGGTAAGATGCGTGGCCAATAAATAAAATAAGATAAAAACATGTGATCTTTCTATTTTCCCCACAACAACCCTGTGAGGTAGACTGGGCTAAAAGAGGGATTGGCCAAAAGTCACCAGCTGGCTTTCATGGCTAAGGTGGGCTATTAATGCCACTTCAGTTTTTCCTTATGCACTTTCTCATTTCAGAAAAAATGTTCCTAAATCTAAGAACATCCTCTAAAAGATCTCTTTTGGCTCTGTATCCATCTGTCTCAAGCCTCTCACCAGTTTGGACTAAAACAGGCTTTTATCATTTTCCAGGGTTCTTTTCCAAATCTGGACCATTTTTCAAATTTTCAGTACCTTTAAATATACCTAACCCCCCCACTACCACACACACACCCAAAATAGGAAAGTTGTAGAGTTCTCCTTTGATAAGGCAAAAATATTTTGAAACTTGACACGTTTAAAAGAAAAGCAAAAACAGGTCAATATGGATTTAATTTAAATTAGCTGTATGAAGCTTCAGGATTAACCATTAAGTCATTAAGTCTTTCTATTTTGGAGGGCCTCAAAATATGAGCCTTGGAACATAAAAGGATAAATGTAATTTATCCATTTGGATTGTTAATGAGGGGTTGGAAGTTTTCTAAACATAAAAGCCTGTAAAATTTTCTCCTCACAGTTACAGTTGCTGATTATATATCAAGAGCAGAATCTCAGAGCAGACAAAGAAACCTCCCAAAGGAAACACTGGGTAAAAACAAGAAGGAAACGGTAAGAAATATATAAAAGTACAAACTAATACCTAGCTAGAGGGGGCGTATTGGCTCAGTGGTTTAGAAGCTGAGCTTGTCAGCTGGGAAACAACAGCCTGAGTTCGAGACATGACAGAGTGAGCTCGTAAACAAATAGCTATCACTTTGGTGGGAAGTATTCAGTGTTTTTGCCATACATTCTGCGCTGCAGTATGATGTCATGCTGGAAACATCTTTGGACAATGCTGGCTGGCTGCCTTGGCTAACAGAGTTGGACACGACTGGATAGGGAAACCTTTAATCTGTACATAATACCTATTTATGAATTTACTTCCAAGATTATGTAAATTACTACATCTATCTGTAAGTGCTGAAAAAGGTTTGCCATTTTGGAGGGCTCTATAAAAATAGGAAAATTATGTTACAAAAGTATTAGCTAATTTAGACAACTTTTGTTAAGAATACCTTGCCCTAATCAAATTCTCCAGCTTTCTAAGAGTGGCAGCCTAAGGCAAGAATGCAGCTTATGTCTAGAAATAATTACCTACCTTGTTCATTCGATAGTGTTTTCAACTGGATTTTAGGAATAATTTAAATAGGTACTACAAATAATGGGGTATATCATCCACTATTACACGTAAAATGGTCATCTAATCATCTTTCTAAAACGAATACCTTCTGCGGATTTTCTTATGAAGTCTGAAATTGGGGTGGGGGGTGTATTAATTATGCTGTAATCATTCACAGTTCTCGTCACCAAGTCTTTTTTCCCCCCTCTTTTAAAAGGTGAAAGATGTGATAGAAGAAGTTGGCCTTTCTGAAAAAGCAGTAAATGGCCCGGCAGTGGTTTCTGGGACTGAATCTTCCAAGCAGCAACATAGTCCTGAAGAAAAGCCTAGTACTATACAAGAAGACGAAAATAAACAGGAAGAAGCTGTGTTGAATGGTGTTTCATAAACAAGAGTTCCTAGTTTACAGTTCTTTTACATTACATTTTACAATAGTGCTTGTATAAGCTTGCCAAAGATAGAATATGGATTGCGAGTCTTGACACCGCACTTTCAGTTCCTCCATTTTGGAAAACAACAGGGAGGGATCCTGAAAAAAAATCCAATGTTGAACATACTTTGACACCTACTGTGTTATAAATATCATCAGATGTGCCTTGAGAATAGTATATGTAACATTTAAATAAAAACAAATTGCTGGCTATAGGAAACGTTATTTTGTTTTCAAAATATGACAGATGTGGGGGGAATCCCTAACATAACCTACTTTATGAAAGCATTAGCTGCTTTTATTACATTTTTAATAATATGCAACCACTTCTTCACCTGAGGGAAAACTAGAAAAAAAATGCAGTCTAAAATATTTTGCACTGAATTGTAATTTCTCCATTAGTTTAGTCTGGAAACTGGTCTGTTTTAATACATGTTTTTTAAATGCTGTATGTAGTGGGGGAAAACTGCAGACCACTGGAATACATTTATTAAATTCTCAATCTGCAGGGATATTGGGTGACATTGGCAGTGACTGTTCTACATTGAGGCTTTGTTTGATTTATTTATTAAACTGTACAGTATTTAAAAATCAAACATAGCTTTAGTTAAAACACTTAATTCTGAATTAGTCATGTCCATTAAGATAACCAGAACTACTGAAAAGATCAATTTCCAGAAAGTTTATTCTGTATAAACTACATATGTTAGTCCTTAGAGTATTTTTATTTTTGGTTGTTTGATGTGCAATATGTTTTTGTATGCTGGTAGAAAAATAAACCTTGATCTTCCATTGGTTGATCCTTAAACATTTGCTAGTTATTAATTTGTTATACAATGGTTGGAAATAAGTTCTCATGGAGGCATTACCTTTGAATGAAAGAGTATATTAATGTCATTTTCTGAAAGGTTTATGCAGCTGGCAACATGGTTCCTCATTTAAGTTGCAGATCTAAATGTCTTTCCTTTTGTTTGTTATTGCATAGAAAACAGTAATAGGACAATTTAGGGAAAAAATGGTAAAATTCTATTTGCAGTAGGATTCTCTCCCGGATTTAAATTTTTGAACCTAAAAATCCTGGCATTCTAATTAGATATCCCATAACATGTATCATTTTATCTCAAGAGCAAGTCTGACTTCATTGCTGATGTAGCACACAGACTGCATTGCTTTTGCAATTTTTTTCCATCCTTTTTCAAAGAGACACCATTAGAAGTCACAGAACCTCTTTTACCATGCCTTTCTCCTGTAGATTAAGAAAAGCATAGCTTTTTGAGTCATACTTGTTGCGTAGCGTTCCCTATAGCCGTAAACCACTGCCTTGCAGTTCCTGCCATATTCTTGTCAATGCCACTGTAGTTTCAAAAGCCTGCTTGCTGCCATCTGCCATCAAGGCTACTCTACTAACTACTACTAATTCTTCTCATTGTCTTTACTCCATTCGTGTTTTTTTCCCTTTGCAAGAATTGATGTATCCTGCCCATGATCCTTTAATGCAGGGGTTTCCAACCTTGGCAACTTTAAGACTTGTGGACTTCCAACTCCCGGAATTCCAGGAGTTGAAGTCCACAAGTCTNNNNGTTGCTAAGGTTGGAGACCCCTGCTCTAATCTATGTGGGTTTTGTTTTAAATCCAAAGTATTTAATGTTTGTACCATGCAGAAAACTCGTGATTATTTTGGAAAGGGAGAGTTCACTTATGCCAACAAATTTGTGAAGGGTTCTTATTTATTTAAAATCACTATCATCTCCTAGATTTCTTCAGGGTAAGGATGCCAACTTCTTTCAACATTTCCTTCTAGAATTAGGATTCTTGTCTTCTGTCTTATCATTTACCAGTAATTCTGTTTCAATCAGTTCTGGCCAACTTCCTTCTTAAACATGTCAACTATAAATGGTCTCTATTCTAACTGTAACTTGACTGAAATACTATGCTTGCAACAGTGGATTTTTAAGATTCACAGTAACATTTTTTTTGAAAAAATGATTATATTTCTAGAAGCACAATCTGCTAGTGATCCATTAAGATGCCTACTCTGAATTGCCACCTAACTAAATTTCTGCTATCTTAAAATTATGGAGGTTGTCTGCAAAAAATCAATTTAGCTGATGTTCATCAAGTTACAGCTTAGCTTCAAGTCTATTGAAAATGCTTTTTTCTTATACTCACGACTGCGTAGCTTTAACATTAGCAATGTTTCTTTATCTTCATGCAGGTAATTTATATGAGTTTGATACTTTTTCCCAGCTCTTCCTCTAGGTTGAGACAGGGGTCTTAATAAAACCAGGAATTAGTAACCAGCTGTTATGCTTCCAAGGAATAAATAATACTGTTCGTATTTTACTAGTGTACCAATAAGGATATGTGAGGCATTAATGGATTTGCGAAAAATCGTTGCTTTGATGGAGGTATCTGATTGCGTTTTCACTGAATTGGTCTACTCCCTAGCCCTTTATACTAAAGATGTGGTTAAATTTCTTCCACAACTGAAATGGATTATCTTCTGTGGGGTAAAGGTGACCACTGACATATAGGAGCTCCAGATTCAGTAGTTTAGTGCAGGGGTCCATAATACCAGGGCCATGGGCAGCTACCAGGCTGCAGCTTGTTTGAAAACTGGACTGTGGGAAAAATGGGCAAGCGCATGCATGAAGTTCCACTTGTGCGAGTGGCAGGCAAGCTCCATTCATGTGGAGCTNTGCTTGCCTGCTACTCATTTGTGCACAGATGCAAATGTGTGCCACTTGCGTGAGTGCAAGTGCAGGCTGCTTGTGTGACTGAAGCTTTGTGCGCAAGCACCCTCCACTTGTGCAAAGCTCCATTTGTGTGAGTAGAGTGCACGCATGTGCACTGCTCATACAAATGGGGGTGTGTGCGCCTGCCACTCACCCTTCCATGTCGCCAAGCTGGAAATGTTGGGGACCGCTGGTTTAGCCTCTTATCCCTTGATGTTATATGCAATATTCTTCAATTCTCCTAATGGTTGCCATGTCTCTCTCCCTGTTTTCATGTGCTCTTTCACAGAACTATTCCGTCTTCTTTCACCCTTCCTAAATACCGGAGATAGTTTGTTCACATTTCCTGTAGTTGTATTTCTTCCTATACTTCAGCAGGTAGGCAAATATTACATCCATACAAGTGACAGGAACATGGTACCAGGAAGAAGACAAAATTGCTCCAGATGGCCTATTTTCCATTGCTTCCTAAATTTCTCCAGATCCCTTTGGGAAGAAATCTATAATTTCCTGTATTTATATTTATGACTGTTGATGCTGTGTCTTGAATTCTGACTAAAAAGTAGAATAATATAATCATCTCTAGATGAATCTTACCATCTCCAAGTACTTCATACCCTTCCCTAGTAGAGTCCCACATAAAAATTCCCCGAACTACTCACTCAAACGTAGAATTCCAAGAGCTGTCCTATAGAGCTTCTTGCTCTAATTAGATTCAATTATGGACCATGCAACTCGAGTTGATCTGGGTAACAAATTAGGCAACCTCCAAGATAAAAAAAAAAAGTGAAAAACATACAGCTTCCAGAATATGTTGAGCAACATACTTTGTAAGCTACAGAAAGCTTAAAACATAAATCAAAGAACAGCATTTTAGAAGCCACAAAATCAATTAAAAAGTCTCAGTAGACCTGTTTTGCCTCCCTACATTTAAAGGGAAAAAATTCTAGCTTACATCTTAAAACAGAGAGGAGACAGAACATTATTCACAACGCTTAATACTTGGATTTTTTAAATCCATGACAGCTTCAAGCCTAGTTATTTCCCATTTTAATCATCATCAAATGTTCACAAAGGCAGGAGCCAGTATTCAGAAATAAATTAAGCTTTCCTTGGTATGAAGAATTGAAAACTCTTTTGTTTTAAAAGTTCTATTAGAAAGTTGGAGACTTATCAACTTGGTTCTTGGTCATGAATGGCTGTTTGACCAGCTGGAAGATATAGACCAGCTTATGAGAGCGACTATTCTCTAACAACACTTTCTTATGCAGTCATATAAAGAAATACTTTAAGAATTTTATTGCTCAGCAATCATGGTAATAAAAATCATTTTTGAAGAATACTGCACCATAATTCTGTGATAAAATAATACAGCTGTTCTCAGCTGAGAAATAAATTACTTCAAAATATTAAGCCTCGCAGGTGTTTTCAACAGAATCTTGGATGTTCACATTTATCCTGCAAATTTTTTAATCTAAAACGATAACTCTGAATTTCAGATATTACTATCTGATTAACTGGTTCTGTACAAAGCTTGCACTTCATTAGAAGTGCATTAGAAGTTGTGGTTGACATTAATTTCTGAAAATAACCAGAGAGAAGGGTGTGTCCTACATCAAAACGATTTCCTTTTGGCATGTATGACAGCTTCATTTGTCAATTTTCTTTGGGCTATTTTGAAAATTATATTCTAATTGTTAAGTCAATGATGAGTTTTCATTTCTTAGCTTGACTTTCCAGTAAATCCTTAGCTTCATTAATTTTGGCTGCAACATAAGGAGACCCACCTGGTAAAGAGGAAAATATGGTTGTCATGTTCACAAGACACAAATTATTCCATTATTCTGGTAAATGAAATATATGTGATCAGTGAAGTGAATATTCAAAATAATAAAACATTTTAGTCATTTCAGTAATAAAATGGTCCACATACAAAAACATTTAACTACACTAGTAGCGGTAATGAAGCAATAAGCTTGCCAGGCTTATCAGAAAATTCTAGTTTTCCCCACACATGCATGCACAACTTTCAAATAGAAAAATTAGGAAAACAGAAATTAAAATGTCTAAATGCAATTCTTAAAATGTTCCCCTGCAGCCCCATAGGACAAGTCTCATTTTACATGAGCCAGGTGAAGACCACCGTATTAATATCTTCTGATTTACCTTTATCAGGATGATTCAAAAGCATGATTCTTCTGTGAGCTTCTCTGATTTTTGCTTTGTTAGCTGTAGGACTAACAGTTTATTTTTAATTAGATAATTTATAACTAGGAAAAATATAAAACATCAGATTATTATTAAAAACATCGGATTATTGCACCTACGTCAGTTCACTTCACTACTTCATTTCACAGAATGACTCTCAGGAGGAAGAATGATCTACTGTGTTCTTGAATTTTACAGTTTGCTTAAGAGAGATTTGCAAGCTACCTGTTATTTTTTTGTGATAATTTAACAAACACAAGTAGCTTATTCTGATTGTTCTACAATTACACATACAAATAAACTTATTCCCTCCCCTCCCCTCCCCCATTGTTTGTCTTGTTAGGATAGTAAAAAAAATCAAATCCCTCATTATACCACCCAGTTATTGAACTTCTTTGCCTAATTGAGTTACAATTTGAGTTACAAATTTGACAATTTACAAAAAAGTTACAAAAAACACATTTGAGTTACAAATGTGACAAATCTGTTTGCCTGCGAAAATAGCATTCAAACTTTTATGGAGCTGTGGTGACAGAGAGGTTAGAATGCAGCATTGCGGGCTAACTCTGCCAACTGTCAGCAATGCCAAGTGTCAGCAGTTTGATCCTGACCGGCTCATGGTTGACTCAGCCTTCCATCCTTTTGAGGTGAATAAAATGAGGACCCAGATTGTTGGGGGAATATACTGACTAAACCGCTTAGAGAGGGCTGGAAAGCACTGTGAAGCAGTATATAAGACTAAGCGCTATTGCTACATACAGCTTCATAGTGCTTTACAGCCACCTCTAAGCAGTTTACAGTGTCAGCATATTGCCCCCAGTCTGGGTCCTCATTTTATCAACCTTGGAAGGATGGAAGGCTGAGTCAACTTTGATCTGATCACTATCAAACTACTGACAGTCGGCAGAGTTAGCCTGCAATACTGCATTCTAACCACTCCACCACCATGGTTCTAAATGCTATTGCTATTTTAGAGCGATCTGAAAACTTCGCATCCACCCAATGTCCAATCACTATCTTGGAGACCCTGTCATTAACAATATTGAACGTAAATTGGCTGTTACGTTCTGATCAGAGTTACAGCCTGTATGATGCAAAAAGATTACTATATGCTTTTTTATTATTCAAATCGTAGCTACAAAAATTACACGAACTAACATGTTTCTCGTTCTTTTCTTATGCAGTTTTCCCTGGAAAATATTCCTGTGATTTTTAATTTTAATTTTACCTCACTCCTAATATTAAGGCAGCTTCCCGCTTATTCATTTTGCTTTCGAATCCACCTCTGTAATAGCCACTGAAGGCCTGAAAATAAAATACATTGTTATTACAAAAGCATTATGCAATGCTACCAATAAGAAATTAAAGATGCATATCACTCAATTGTGGCAAATAGAACAAAATGCACCATCCAATTACATACAGCATTGCCACGAAGTAGAAGAGGCGACACAATTTCTGATTTTTAATGTCCTCCCACATGGCTTAGTTCATCGTTATCAACTAATCATTTTTTCCTAGCATGAGACAAAAATATTTCTATAAAACTCAGCAAATATTTTTAATTAATTTGCACACCTTAATAAGCATAAGGCTTATAATTTGCAAATTTGGGGTCTCATAATCCTATGCAATGAACTGTTTCTGTCTCCTGTCCCATGGTAAGCAAAGAAGAAAATGATATTGCTGCAAAAGAATACTGAGTAAAAACAAACTCACCGTTTTTGGCAGAGATTGCAGAGTTTGCTTCACTTGTGGTTCCATTTGCTTCATTGCTTGCAGCGCATAGCGACCTTGAAGGAAAGAAAAGATTCAATTTCAGCTATTTAGAGTGAGATCTGCAAAACCTGTAGACGCAACTAGACAATCTCAGGCCAAAATGTAATGCTTCCACAGAAGCTTCCTACTATTGCAATAGGCTGAAGAGAGTGTAAACAGAAGTCCAGTACTTCCTATCCCAAGGATTTCATTTATTTTTTCCCCACATAGCACTCGGGCTACTAAATCCCAGGAAGGCTGCATACACCACTCAAAATTATTATTCTCTCTGCCTTGCACAATTCAAATTCTGTTTTAAAGGATCCAGTACCATTTACTGACACAATTTTTAAAAAGGCAATCTATTTTAAGAATTTCACGAAGTCAACAATAAGTAATCTAAATTAAGAATTACTTATGAGGATATTAAACAGCACATCCCATAAAGCACCATTTATGTTATGTTTGAGCAGGAGAAACGAAAGCGCAAGGCAGATGCTCTTTAACTATGGTGTTCCTTTCTTTCAGAAAATCAAGTTTCAAGTAATTTATACATACAAAGACAGCCGTGGCATTGTAACAAGATAATACATGTGTGATAGACTTAAGAGAAACACCTAATCTAAGGAAGTGTGCAGGGTGAGAGAACATCAGTTTACAAAGTTGTCTTGAAAGAGAGACAAAAGTCAGTGGGAAGAGTGAAATTTCACTAGTGTTACTAATGCTTTTAGCATTATCTATTTTTGTGATTATCCATAGCTTTCATGGTAGACATTTTATATATGGACTGTTCCCTTCATAATGGTCATTTTGCAATAACCTTGTGGTACCTTGTCAGCATTCCAACTATGACTCTACCCCCACAAGACTGGAAAACCCCATAACCTGGGGATCAGCTTCCTCTGCTGTGATAACAAATTCTGAGTGTGTATATCTCTTTTCATGTAGGATACAAGCATAGGTAGTGACCTGAGGATCCATCCTCTCTTTTGAAGCTCAACAAGTTATTGTGGATTAGTTAAGATGACAGGAATTTATCAACACGCCCACAATAAATTGAGGGCCGTATTGATAAATTCCTGTCATTTAAGAAATTCCCCAGACTAGAGCACTTAGTTGATATCTCTTATCCTGGTGAAGATGCTAATCATATTTTAAATCATTTTGGTCCACATTTCCATGTGCAAGCTATATGCAGAATTATGTCCAATAATACAAATGTAATTCAAACAGATTAAGTCATACAGAGCCAATTTACAGATTACATTAAGCCATAATGTAGTATGGCTACGTGAACCATACTTAACAAATGTTGAGTCAGTCAATAAACTATGGTTAGCAAATCAATGTTTTCTGTGATATTTATTTTATTTGTCAATCGCTTACAAGATAACAGGTATAAGTATAA
>AZIM01004162.1:78107-98041 GCA_000516915.1 Ophiophagus hannah | reverse complement strand
GCAAAGTCAATGGGGAAACTAGATTCACTTTACAATAATGTTACTAATTTAACAACTGCAGGGATTCACTTTACAAATGTGGCAAGAAAAGTTGTAAAATGGGACCAATGAACTTAACACTTACAATTGTGGTCATAACTTGAGCGCTACCTGTATTTGGTAACTTTCATTTCTTTCTTTCCTTTTCTTCTATGTTTTCCTTCCTTCATCTTTTTCTTTAGATTTCAATTTTACTGTATGTAAAAATAAATAAGAGCTTTAATTATCTTTTTCTATTATTTAATTAATTTGATATAACTAAAGTATGTCCAAATAAGAAAATAAAACAATTTTATAGAGGAATAAAATTGTTTATAAAATAATTTATAAAACAATTTTATAGAAGAAAACAATTTTATACTCCATCACATATAACAACAAATAGCCTGGAGCATCCTAATTATTAAATAACAGTATAGCAATTGATTCATTCAGCTTGTTTTTCTAGAGCAAAGTGGAAGAACACACTTTGGAAGTAGAATCAGTAATTATAGAAATCAGAAGCAACCAGACAAGAAAGCATGTCCTGGCATTATTCCTGATTTCAGTGTAATCTTCTATGTGTTTATCTTTTATTTTCCTTTTGTATGTGTACACTCAGTTCAGCAACTGCTTTTTGTTTAGGAATATGAAGCCAAGTTTAGTTTGGCGTTGAATTCAAAGTTCTTTGCTTACCAGAACCTGATGGTAGTTTTTGTATTCAAACTACCCATATAGTCAGTGTGAATGTTTTGGAAGATGAAGACTACAAATCAAATATCTAATTCATTAATATATTCAGTAATGAATAAATATATAATGCTACATCTTTGTGAGATAAACTTTTATTTCGCAAACTTGGGAATGGAATAAAATATCATAAACCATTAAAATGAAAGACACAAGATAAAAGGAAAAAGGATATACCAGTTTACATTGCTCTATGACTGTAATAAAGATTTGATTTGATATAACTAAATCTATTTTATATGTATACTATCCACCACATCTCTTTCTACCTTGCAAACTATCTTTGCTTCTTGTTTTTTAAACTTCTTATCTTTATTTTTAAAGTTCTGATCACTTTCTTCACATTTACTTTTTCAGTCTTTGTTTTCCTCTTATCTTCTTCTTTCTGAGTGTTCTGAGATTTAATCTTCACTCTTAGCAAACCACCTAAATATATTTCTTACATATCTGTTATTTACCTATATGCTAAATCCAGACTCATGTAGCAAGCACTCATCCTTAACGATATCTTTTCTTGTTTTACTAGAAATTTGATCAGCAGTAACTTTTTACATAGTCCATTCCCACTGCATCCCACTTGCTTCCATGTAACAATGCACTTGGTATTTAAGTAAGACTTTCAAAAGTTGAAATTTATTTACTTAATCATACTGTTTTTCTAAATTAGGGAAAGAGTAAACTCTTTCATTCCTTTCTCAAGAAAATCTTACAGGAAAAAATGACACTACTTTAAAAATGTTACATCTTAAGTCACTCTACTAAGTTAAATTTCTCCACATTCTTTCTTCTTAAAAAAAAATCCAAATGTCAACAGAGAACATGTATCAGCTAAAACCTACTGCTGTTCACAATTAGATTTCCCTTTTCAAATTGTATATAAAACCTATGATGAATAGAATAGAATAGAATAGAATNGTGTGATTGGACACACAAGGAATTTGTCTTTGGTGCATGTGGGTGGAAATTAATCAAGGAGAGAAACTAAGGAAAAATTTCTTGACAGTTAGAACAAATAATCAATGGAACAACTTGTCTCCAGAAGTTGTGAATGCTCCAACACTGGAAGTTTTTAAAACTATGTAAAAGATCTAAAGTCTGTGAGAGAGGGGAAGTTGTTTTGATTCCTGCAGTGGTATCTTGCATTAGAATATTCTTACATTGAAGTCTAAACTTTGTATCATTTTTTCAATTTACAGCGCTCCATATGGGGAAAAAAGTTACTTATTCATGTAATGAAGAAATAAACCAGGTTTGTTTATGAGTCCTTTAGTTTGGTATGAGACCTTTCTGAACAAGTTCAGCATTACTTTAATCATAAAAAAGAAAGTACTGTTTTATCAGGGTTATCTTAAGATATTCTATCTTATTTTGTACCTGAAAGTCAGCAAAGACCATTTTTCTTAAGATCTAGCAATGCGGTAGCATTCTTCAACACACATGAAGGCAACACAGGGTTATAGGCAAGTTCTGTGTAATACACTTTTCTCTCTAACCCCTTGATGAGTCTTTCTTCTGTCAATTGAGGCCATTTCTCTTTTCCTAGAATGAAGAGGTGTTAATAAAAAAAAGAGTAACTTATGAAAACAGTATTCATGATTTTATACAAAGTTATTTTTGAAATCTTGTATAAGCATGAAGAGTGGGAAGTACAAATGATTTGGCACTGGTCTACTAGCCTATTCTTTCACCTGAAGGCAAGGAAGGAAAAATAACCACCTTCATATAGTTTTTCGGAACTCCAGAACATCCATCACAGTGTTGTATAAATTCTCACTATTGCAAAAGTGATTCTTAAGTTACCTGCAGAATAAAAGCTGCTATCTCCATTTAAGAAATGTCCTTAACATGTTATTTAAATGTGTTTAGAACTGTGGTATTGTGAACTCAAAATTTAACTAAGATTTAGATAAGATTCCATAGCTCAAGAATACTTGTTGCATTTAGTTTAGCTAATATTATTCTCTTTCATACTAAACCATTTAGGAAATTAATGGATACCCACGGAATAACATTAAGCAAAACTTTATTAATTTGGAGGATATGTACACATGTACATCTCTCCCTCCCCCCTCCCCCCGGTATCTTATACTATTTGACACTTTGACTTAAAGTCTCAATACACCCAAGCACTTAACATCTGTGGCATTCCTAATACTGTTGCTCCAAGCAGTTCCAGTTAGCATCCCCCTATGTCAATGGGTGATGAATTTTAATAGGAAGCTAAAGCTCCCTATTCCTGACCTGTAGAATTAGATTAAGTTAGTTTAGAGAAAGGAAAGTAAAAGGAAGGGGAAGATTTTCAATTTATAGTAATAATACTTAGAGGGAAATTAGAACCAGAGGAATGCATGCCATTATCCTTCTGCATAAATACTCAACACAAAAAGAAAATGAAAATGGGTCTGTTTCTTACTCCCCAACACCCCAAACCTTTCATGGATAAATCTTCCCAGGGACCGTAGCTAGATTCAGACTTGAGTACTTTAAAACAATAAAATATTTCAGAAAGATAATCTAAAACAGGACACAGTGAAATCCTTATTCCAAGCTATTCTCAGCAACAGCATTCCAGTTATGGACCAGTGATAAATGGCAATATTTTGTTTTAGTACACCTACTCAATTTCTGAAATATTTCAAGATTGTTGTTCTGAAATATTTCAAGGTTATTGTTGTAATTCTAAACTCTATACCCACTATCATAAGCAGAAATGAACAGGTCAGGAAATATACTAGAGAGGGAAATGTACATTGTATCAACAAACAGATATTACTAAGCTGTTGCTTTCCTTGGCTGAAGAAAACATGGTTACAGCAAGAGCTTGTCAAAAAGCTTAATTTGTAGATAATGATATCAAGCATAGCGGATACAAACTGTGTTTTAATAGGTCCTTTCAAAAATAGACTGCAAGGCTACAAGAATGAACTGCTCTTGGATAAACAGATGACAGTACATATTTCCTAAATGTAGCCCTACATCTACATTTCAGGTCCTTGGTGAAGGTCAGTGTCTACATGGTTCCATAACTAACACATGGTATTGGATTTGTTTATACTCCTGAGTTTTTACATGGAAATGACAGAAACTGTCAGTCTCTTTAATTAGTATGCTTTTAACAAAAGGGTAGTGAATTATTTTTATAAATAACAAACCACTATTTTCATAGTGAGAAGATATTTTTCTTTGTTAAAAATAACATTTTCCTAGGAAGCAATGGTTTCACATGTATCTTAATGTAATAGAAGACAGCTTTTATCATAGTCTAACACCTTGCATAATTTAGACATTTTGAAAAAAATAAAAACTGCTGGTGCTATGGAGGGATGCTTTCCTGGAAGTAAATAATAGGTTAATATGCATTGCTGGCTTTCTGTTTTTCTCTGAAAAAAAGACCATTTTATTTGAATAAAAATAATAATTTAAAAAATAGAAGAAAAAGCTCATATATAATAATTAACATCTATCACACAGCAGGTACCTAAACAATAACGATACATTAATCCTTGCCCAACATTACTTTACAAAATATTATTTTAAAAATACTGATATTTTACTATTTTACATCAATTTGCATTTCTCCAGAAGGCAGAGTGCTTAATTCTTTGAACTGGGTCTTATAACACATAAGAAACCAGTTCAGTGCTTTTAGGATTAGTTTCCAATAATCCCACTTAGCTTTTCTGTTGGATAGCTGCGTTTTGCTGCAGCTCCAGATTAAATGATTGTATTGCATAATTTAGAAGTGAAACTCTTAAGGCATGGATAAGTGAACAGACAGATGGGTAAACATGACTTTGTTTTGTAACAAATGGCCACATATACTGATATACTCAATCTACTGTCACTGGAATGATAGGGCTGGTTCTTCATATTAGTGATAGAAATATCATCTGTGCATCCATAAACACTTGCAAGGATAAATGGCATGAATTATATTCCAAATACTGAATGGATATGTGGAGATTCTTCCTATTGCTTCTGGACACCAATTAATGTTTTAATTAAGTCCCCTGCTTCATTGGTTCAACTTCCCATTCCACAGTTTAGAATGACATGTTTGGATCTAGTGAATGTAGAAAGCAGGCTTGCCTCCTCAAAGAACAAATAACTTTTTATTTTCCTTATGTGGAACAAGTCCCATGAAAAATAGCATTATTTCCCTATCCACTTGCTTACATTTAGAATCTCCACTAATAATATTTAGCTCCTGCATTTAGTTCTGCCCAAAGTAAAATAAATAGTATAAAACTATTGTGTAAATAATAAAAATGACTGACTGCTGGAAATGGGTTCCTTAGGCAAAAAAGAGATAATAATTAGTATTTAGTACATTGTATTAAATGTATAGAAACTACTACACCATGAGCATATTGAACAAATATATACAGTTTGGAGCATGGGGAAATGACAAAACACTATACCCAGGAGTTTTTATGTAGGGGATGTTCCTTGAATCACAGCAGTTAAAGTTAAGGTTAGGTTTAATTTTCTTCAATAATATTACTTACTGATGACTCATGTATTTCCTGAGAACTTGGTTGAGTGATCCATCCCTATCTTGAATGACAATCTGAAAAGTGAGCTAATAATCAGAATCTTCTGCTTTCTTAAATAGGTTTCCATTGTTCCACATCTCAGAAGTGTGTTTTTTCCACTTCTTTCTCCTTATTGTTCTCTGCCTCAGCCCAGATTATTAATGATTGGCTGTTTCACATAAATGAATGAGAATTGCCTGGTGCCTTTGTTGTCCCATTATCATTGTTCATTGTGTATATGGTCCATCACATGCCACCCAGGTGTGTGAGATGGTGAAGTCTGGGCACCTCAGGAAACAATAGAGACTGAAGGACTAAGGAAAAGGAAAATGCCTGATTTTCTACTCATTTAGGGTACTAAACAAGCAGCCTCAGCAGTCTGGACATGGCTTGAAGATGGCTCGATGAATTTCTATCTTATTGAAGTAATTTTTAAGAAGCAACTGTAAAGATGGAACAGAATATATCATTAGGGCACATGGATTTGCCTAGGCTTCCTTGGTTCACTGAATAATTAACTATTAGTTAATTAATTAGTTTTTGAGATAGAACTAATGATCTAAGAGGAGGCCTTTTTTCATGTAATGATTCTATCATTATCAGCCATACAGGTAGCATTCTTTGCTAAAGAGAAGGACTGTTAGGCTTGATTAGAAGAAGGCCTTGTCATTCAACCTTACCTATGCATATTAATTCTACAACTGAATAAATTAACTTCTAGCCCAGCTACAGTGCAGGGGGAAATATTACTGTTAATACCGGAGTTGTAATGTAGCCATTTCTCACGGGAAAAACCTCTTGATTCATTTGACTCCCTGATTCTTTACTGAAAGCAAAGTTCATCAGCTATCATTTTATCATGTTTTTTTAAATAAAAAAAGTAGAACAGCTCTTCCCATTCATTCAAGTGTCATGGCATTTCACCATGTTTCAACTGAGTGACATTTTTGCTTCCTTATTGCAGAACAAAAGAAAATCAACAAACAAATTAACGCAGCACTAAACCAATGAAACACAACTTGAAGCAATATTGCAGTGGTGTTGGAATACTGAATTTTTCAACAGGTCAGTAGGGCATTGGGTTTACTCATGAGGAATAGGGTGCATTGCAGTGATACAGAAAATACAAAAATGTTTGTGAAGGTTTGGCAGTTGAAACCAGGGTCTATAGGGAAGGGGATGATAGTGATGCATTCTAATGTTAAGGTCAACTTATTTTGCTTATGCCAACAAACCTGGAAATCAGAAAACGAAATACTGCATGAACCTCATTTGACTCTGCCTAGCAAGATGATCTTATTAAATTTTAGTGTTGAGGTGTTACGACTGCTAGCATTTCTGCTGGCTCTCAAACAGAAAGCACACTTTCCAAAAGGAAATGGAAGGATGATTAATTGCCAATTGCAGCAGCAGCCACCAAGAATGTTCTTTGCAACCCTTCACCCTCAGTTTCCTGCTGTTGCTTTATGTGACTGATTTGATTTTCCATACTCAGATGTTTAGGGACAATTGTAAAAATAAATACTTAGGGAACCAATTCAAGGGTCAGAAAATTGAGGAAGGAAATTATCCTTCTTTTTAACTTCTTTTTTTTTAACTGAAAAAAGCTGTTTTGAAACAGTTTTTAAAATTGAGGGTCCAACCCTTCCCCTCCCATTATTTTCATCATTATTTTTATAACACATTCCTATAGTGCTGTCCTCAGAATTTACATCTTTTGTTATTATTTCTTGTCACTATTTATCTAAAATTATTATTTTAAGAATATAAGTTGATGACAATTGTAAGGAAGGAAGGAAGAAGGGAGGGAGGGAGAGAGAGAGAGGAAAAAAGGAAGGAAGGAATATATATAATTGGGAAGATAATCTCATCAGACATTACCATATTAAAAGATAGTATGAGAATCTTGTCATAATCTTGGACATATTAATTGGATTTACTATTCCACATCTAACAGACATGTTTATTTGGGGGAAAAGTTCTGGCCAAAAACATTACCTCTTCTTTGCAACCATTAACATTCATCCAACAGAATTTTTTTTTTTGTTTAGTTACTTCTGTTAACAAGAAAAAACACATGTTTTAAATTCTATTGTGGGATGCTAGTACCAATATTTTGTTATTAATTTTATAAATCATATGTAATATAGCAATAAATGACTCAGTTCTAATATTATTGGCCAAAGTATTGTGTTCTCTTCATCATGCAGTTCTAATTAAATGTGTTTGGAAATTAGTAGATTAAGAAACATGAAATATGTAATTTCAAATGTAATATTTTCATCCAAATTGTGGAAATACCCAAGAGTACCAAGTCAGATATTTACTGCTCAGAAGAATCTGAAAGACAGTGTGGTTAAAGGAACATTGGCTGTTTTACTGACATCAAGGTTTTTTGGTGTTAGTGCAATTTCCCACTGAATTGGACAAACAAATGACCATATTTCATCCCTTATATCTCATGGAAAACTGTTATTTTCTGCTATAGGATCCTGAAATTTATCGAATTTTTCAGTGTATAAGATACACTTCTCCCTCCAGAAAACTGGGTGGAAATGTCTGTGCGTCTTATACAGCAAATGTTGCCAAAGCCCCCCCACCCTTCAGCCTCTGCCTCCCAGCAATTTGCTTCCTTGCAGCAAATAGCAAACAGCCTGGTCAGCTTCAGCACAGCCTGATTTAGCACAAGCAGTTGATTGTCGGTTGGATCTGCCTCCCAAATGACCAGCTGTTTCAGGCTGCAGGCTCTATCACCTATTGCTGCCTCCATGCGCCTCATTTTCAACCTCCGCACATCCCATTTTCAGTCTCTGTGCGCCCCCCGTTTTCAGCCTCTGCACACCCCATTTTCAGCCCATTCTGATCTCTGCCACATGAAATGGGCTAAAAATGGGGCAGGCAGAGGCCGAAAACAGGATGCAGAGGCCAAAAATGGGGCACACAGAGGCGGCAATAGGCGATGTGATCCCTGCAGCCTGAAACAGATGATCATTGGGAGGCTGATCCAACCGACAATCAGCTGCTTGTGCTAAATCTGGCTGTACTGAATCTGACCAGGCTGTTTGCTGTTTGCTGCAAGGAGCCAAGTTGCTGGGAGGCAGAGGCAGATTTTTTTTCTTGTTTTCCTGCCCAAAAGCTAAGTGTGTCTTATATTTTGAAGCGTCTTATAGTCCGAAAAATACGGTAAGTAAGAATATAGGTAGTTTGGATGGCATCCTTCTTTCTGGCACATAGCTATAATGTAGATATATAGACATTTGTGTACAGCAGGAGGAAGGGGCAGCAGCAATGCAGTATGTTTTGATACTTCTATATACTCTTAGTTCAAACAAGAATTGATTCAAGAGTTAGTGGTCCTTCTGATCCAGAAAAAGTCATAACTGGAACACATGGAACTGTACATGCCTTCTTGCAATGGCTGCCATTTGTTCACTGAGCAGGAGGTCAGAGCCCAGGAGAACCCTGAAGTATATAAAGTTCCATATAGGGGACTGTAATTTCACTAAAGAATGATAATTCTCTGGAAATGAAAGGAAGCCAAAATCATTTGATTTTGCTAAGATTTTGTTTAAGCCTGTTCCTTCTCATCTACATCTTCACAACCTCCAGTCACTAGGATAGGTCACCTACAGTATTACCTGATCAACCTTTGGTCAAAATGTAAAGCTGAGTATCATAAATGGGTTGATGTTGTCTGTGCCAATATGTGACTTTTTCCAGAAATTCACACAGATATTTAAAAGAGTGGCAAGATTATTGAACCTTGTAGACCCACAGAGCAGCGGCCTAAAGCTTAATCTCCTATCTCTTCCCAAGGAAACTATTTTCAGAGGAAGAAGAAAAATCACTATAACATTGTACCTTTCTCACCCCCAATCCCCAAATTCCAGAGTTAGTCTAGAAGTTTTACAAGTTTAATGATACTGAAAGCCACTAACAGCAGACAAAATCAGAACTGCCCCATCCCTATCATCAATCAAGCAATATTTATCCACTGGTATGATCAATTCTATCTTATAGATCAGCCTGAAATTTGATTAGTATCTATCCGAATAATTTTTGTCTCTGACGCCTTTTATAGTTACAACTCCATGCCTTCTCCTTTTTTCCCTCAAAAGGAGATGAAAGAAAGAAAGATGGAAGAATTATCCAAAGCTGCTGATCAAGTGATGGTTTCTTGAGGAAGGACACACCACTAGTTCTTCTGGCAAGGTAAGGCAATTCTTTCACTCAAAGGTGAAGTTACCACCACTTGAAGTTGGCTGCTAATCACCTAACATGACTTCAGCAACCAAGAAAGGCAAAGATCTACTATGCTGTCTATTTCGTTGAAAATCATAAAAACGTTTCCTAAGACAAATCCCTTTCTCAGACTTTTCCATAGAACCTGTCCAGCCAAAATCCTATTCCAAATAGATTTGAACAAATGCTACTATATTCCTTATAGCATGCTTTAGATGTTTCTTTCTTCTCTGTAAGGGGCCAGAGTCACAGAAGGAATTTTGTGGATGCAATAAAATGGAAACATAACTATTTAGCCACATTCCTATTGATGTTACTTATGTACAGATCCTAATATGGAAGGTACACATCTTCAATGTTATTTTTAATCATTTGTTTTCAATTGTTTTTAACCATTCTTCGCTGGCATTTTAAGCATTTTTGTTGCTTCATTTCTTGAAACTCCTTGGAAAATGAAGGGACCAGCTAGATTTGAGGTACAGAAAGAGACTGCTCTCTGAATTCCTACATCCACCTAGGATGACAAACCACTGCAATATAAACTCAACCAGAAGATCCTTTCAAGAAAGGGAGAGAAGTCTCATCTGTCTCTTACTTGGAGAAGAGAACCTAGTCATCTTTATTCCAACCCACAAGAAATACAGTTCCATCAATAAAAATAAACTGTTCACAGTTTCACACAGTTTACAGTCATCAATAATTAATTTCACCAATTTCCAACTCTTCTAGAACAATGTCTCAAGAAGCACATGACAAACAAGATCTGATAAGTATCACTGGAAGCCATTTCCTTCTATTCACCAGCTAGTCCCAAAAGAAGCAGAGGAGACAATGGGAGAGTAGCATTATCCATTAACTCCCTTTAGAGAATCCAACATCTCTCCTGAGTTTATCAGCTGCTCTCAGGCATTACTTGGCTTCTGCTGACCCCATTGCCTTGAACAATACTTATTTATTTATTTTGTTATATATGTTTTATTTGTAGTTTTCCTTTAACAACCTTACATATTTTGTATACAGTGTATTGACTGGGTCAATATATGTTTTTACACAATGCTAATAATAATAATACAATTAAATGTACATAATCTTTGTCTTCCAACTTCCAACTTAATATGCACAGTATTATTGCAATAGATTCTTTTACATATCAATGTATATAATACTATGTTCCCAATTTGTGCTTATTGCTTTTTTTAACCATTTGTTAAGGTTCTTCTATATTCACATCTATGTCTGTAAACAATACCATTCTCTTTTTATAATCCGTTATCACTTTCTCCATAAATATATTTAAACATCAATAACATTTCTTATACAGTGTAGTTGCTGTCCCCTGCTGAATCACTAATATTTTAAATATTAATCAATAATTCTCAAAATACCAAAAAGACCAATTATTAATAGGGTTTAATCAATCCTGGGATTATATCTCTAAGTCCCCTGAATTTAGAGTCCTTTAAAGCTACAAATTTCAATATACTTTTACACACTGTTAATAATAATAATACATTTAAATATACCTAAGCATAGTCTTCTACCTCCTGGCCTTAATATATTTATATTTATAGTAAATTCTATTATATATCAATATGTGTACTGCTATTTTCCCAATTTATACTTTCTAAATTTTTCTATTAATTTTTAATACAGTTACCATATTGCAGGATATTTTATCTCTATCTATCATCCCTTAGTCTTTTTAGAATTTCATCATATATGGACTTTTTGATAACTCTTCTCTTCTCTTGGAATCTTATACTTCTTTCTAATATTTTTACAAAAACTGAACATTCCCTCTGCCTTACCCCTTGTCTCCTTCTGCTGCATNGCCTTACCCCTTGTCTCCTTCTGCTGCATTGTTTGCATACCCATCCATAATTTTTTCATTATTTTTGGGAAATCTTCCTTTTTTCTCTCTGTTCTATTGTAAACTCTTAAAATATTGTCTATTTGATCCTTAGTATTTATTTTTACTGTCTCTTCAGTGTTTTTGTCTTCTTGTATCTTATTTTGATTTGTCTCCTCATCCACTCCTACTAGTTTCTCATCTGTCTTCTGAATATTATATCCATCTTTTTCCACCATTTGTTGAAGATCTTCTACATTCACAATCCCATCATCTCCTTATGATTCTTTGTCACATTTTCATAAATACTTTTAAGCATCACTAACATTTCTTCATACAGTACATCTTTATTGCTTCCTATTGAGTCATTTTGTAATAGTTTAATATATTAAAAATTATTCAATATACCTCTAAGATTACAGTGTCCCAATATCTAAAAACTCCAAAGAAACCAATTATTAATGAAATTTAGTCCCAGAATTATACCTCCAAATCCCCTATATTTATAGTCCTTTATAGTCCTAAAAGCTGTACATTGATGATTTACAATCTTTTTAATTTTCCAGTTTGTGCCTTCCCAATTGTCCAAATTTTAAAGTCTTATTTATCTCTTTTTTCTTCTTTTCTCTCTCTTTTTCTTCTATCATCTTTCTTCTTTTACCTTGTAGGATGTTCTATCAATAGCATCACTAATCCAAATCCAAATTGGTCCATCAAGTTTCCTCAAATCTTTCAAGTCCACCTTCCCTTAAACAGTTTCAATAGGATTTTAGTTATTTGCTATTCAATTTGTCTTGAAGATCTTCAAAAAGCTCACTAGATATTTCCAGACATCCAAATCACCTACTGAAATAGAATCAAGATCAAGTGGTTTTTCAGGTGTTATTTACTTTCTCTCCTTGAGTTCTCACACTACAGTAATCTTTTTCCTCCAGTAGATGGCTCCCCTACTCCAGATCCAGCATTAAACAGCATGCAAAAACCAAGCAGCTGACTGTCAACAGATCAGGGAGGGTTAGCAATGAAAATTAAAAAAGCAATTTCTCCCAATAATCACTTTTCAGGATGTTGTTAGACCTTTTCCAGGCTTTCTGTGTCTTAAAACATCATTTAGTTATTTATTTCACATCTGAGTGTTTAATCTTTCTCCATGTATCTAGTCGCCACTTTCTTAACATTTGGAGATTATTTTTTAGAAGTCCTTTACCTGGGTTAAATCTCTAAAATAAAGGTTGGAAGTTATCTCACTCAATTCCAATGCTCTGTCCACAAACCACTCCAGCACAAATTTTAGTGTCCTAGTTGTTCCAGCTTGTGACATGCCAAAATGGCTGTCGTCCCTGCTGCCATTTGGGAGAGCTTTCTTTGGATCAATGAGGAGATTGCAGTTTCCTCATGATTGACAAAGCACCTCTCATTCCTTCATCACCCCTCCAGGGCAGCTTTGACGCTGTAGGGTCTCACAACAGTTACCAGCTGATTTTCATGGAGCCTGCTGGAGCTCCAGTAATTTTCCAGTCATTCCCGCTGCAATGTCAACTGGAAGCCCAGCCTGAAATACTTATTTATTATACTATGTTGAAATAATATGGATGATGAAAATGGAAAAGCCAATTTCATTGCCTTTTTTTCCAATAGGAAATATTTTTGTGTATATTGGAGGGATGTGTCACCACTGAAGGCAAAAGAGAGATATTGGGGGAATCGGGGCCTACTTTTATATGCCCCTTTTGGAAGCAACAAATCTCAAGCTTTGGTCAATTGCACTAGAAAAAACCATCCATCCTTTAAATGGCAAAATATTAACTTGTCAAATTTTAAACTAAAATTGCAAATCAGATTATCCTTCCCAACTAATTACACCAAACTGGATGTTAGCCTAGAAAACATTTTCAATGATAATCATGCAAACAGATGTAATTATTTCTTACATATCTGAAATGTTTGTTACACCCTGTTGGGAACTAATTGTTTTGATTTCTTGGAAGAAAACAGTATCAACTGCTAGGATACATTTATGAAAAATGAATAATAATGTTTGAGTTTCATTACCTCATGCTTTTCAGCAACATGAATGATAATCATAAAAAATATTTTATTTTCTCATAACAATGGAATCACATATCACATAACTTAACACTGCCATGGAAACTCAAAGAGAGTAGCTCATAGAATGCTATAATTGAGTAAATAAGTCTCTAAACTAAGCATTTTAGGAAAGGAAACTAGTGATTGATTCCATCTGTAATATTTTGCATTTGATTCAACTTTGCAGCCTTAAAGATTCTTAGCCTTCAGGTCATATCAGGATTTTTCTGCCAGGAAAATTTTTCAGGCCTGGAAAATTGCTATTTCCTGTGGCAATAATATTTTTCCTGTTCAATCAAATCAGCTTGGAGAGAGGTGAGTTTTCATCAGGGCTGTAATCTAAGACAAAATTATGAAGCCATTCTGCCAACACTTCTGGACATGCAAAGTTACATTTATACTGTTTTATTTGACACAAGTAATTTTTGTTTGTTCCCTTCCAAACAAAATCTATAAAACTAGGAGATGGAATAAGCTAACTTTCAAGAGTTTGAGTTTGATTTGAATTTTAAATCACAAAATTTAATTTTAAAACCTTAAAAAAGGACACACATTTAAATAGTTATCAGTAATTTGCCTATTCTCAGACCAAAATATCAATATTTAGAGATAAAGCTTTCCAAGATCAATTTCATTTTAAAGGCATAGGTAGTCTTAGTAGCTGGTTTACTGGATATCATTTTAATTTCATACAATGCTTTGCAAAGTCTGCTAGACACTAACTGGAAAACTGATGTAATTGCCCATTATTAGCAAATTAGTATACGAAGGTCCACTGGTGGAAGTTTGGAACAATTGGACTGTCCTTTGCTTAGACTACTATTTTAACAAGCTGACAGCTACATGGTCTTAGTTTGAATCATCCCAGACCAAGCTGTGGAAATTTCCAGTTGTCCTGTGAAAAACAGAATGGAGAGTCTCTGCATGGTAACTCAAGGAAGACTAGACAAAACCAGAATTTCTAAAGGAGAAAAATTATCAGCTCTTTGAAAGGGTCGGTTCAGGAAACACTCCACTACATATTCTTGAAAGTCTGAGTGTCTTCTCTCTTCCCTCCTCTTTATGAAAGATAATCAATATCAGAATCATTTAATATTTTTAACTTTTTATTTATTAAATAAGTTCAATTCATTAACCATTCAACTCCAATGAACATGTTCCGACATTCAAGGTCATTTCTGAGGTTCTCTACAAAATGTGTGAAAATTGAGATGATTTAATGCCATTAAATGGGGACGGATTTCAATGGTTGGTTATTGGTTGGTTGGTTGATTGATTGATTCGTTGATTGTCAGTTGTTTGGTTAAACACTGTGTTAATGTGGATTTTAAAAAAATATTCATAGGCTTCTCAATTATTTGTTCAATGTTTTCAACAAAGAAACACACACCTATACAGACATCTCAAAAAATTCACTGGACTTTACTGCCAGATAAATCTACCTAAATATCATTCTTTTTTTCTCTTTTCATTATTTACCAAATCAATCTCTTTGTTCCTGTTCCCTGGACATATTAGAAATGTATTTCAATAAATAACTGATATGGAAAAACATGGTAGTCTCAGTGATCCATGCTGGCTTTCAATGCTACCTACCAGCAGTGACTAAAAAATCTAGAGCAGAAAAGGAGTACAGAAGTAGTGAGCAAAAGAAATTATAAAATATTTCCTCAAGCACTCTTAATGTATTATCCTATTGTTCTAGCATTCAATTTGTTCCAGTATGTAAAAACAATAATGGTATTCTTTCCATTCCCAACCACATATACTAAGTTCACATATTAATTTTAAAAAGCTTCAAATTGACCTTTATTTTAATATTACCCCAGTTATCAAGAGGGTTGTAATTTTTTAACATTTTTGCATTTATAGTATCTATAACATTAACATATTGTTTCTTGAACATTAACATTTATAGAATTTATTCCGGTTCCACTCTTTGACATATTACTATCACTCCCATACAGATCTTGAAATATCCTTTTACTTCAGTTTTATTCAGAAAGTAACTTCATTATTAGGTTTTTATTCTATTCACACTGCTGAATGGTCCATGGGTAGCTTTTTTCAGATACAATAAGAAGTTATCATTTCCATCAAAATCACACTGCAATATTTTAACAACAAATTGCAGCAATTTCTTTCTCTATCTTGTGTGTACAATAAAGTATCATTCTCCCTGCTTCTTTTCAAGAATCATTCTTTGTATATCCCAACCTATGGCATCGTTCATTACAGACTTCGAATATTTACCGATAATGGCAGTTGACAACTTTTATATTCATATCTTTGTAAAGCTTAATCCAACGACCATATTTTCCTCATCAATGGTTTCTTTTACTTTATCAGTTTTTCTGATAAAGTCATCTCTGTTTCTTACTTTAGTACCTTTTCCTACTACATAGCATACAACTTTTACCAACTACCTATTTCTGCTTTCATGCATACTCATAATAATCTAAATAATCCCAAGTGATATTTTCTAGCATCAATTTAGGCATTAGCCCTGTTTTCCTAACTAAATCTGTACCTTAGTTCCTTACATATATTCATTAACTCCCGCATATGAACAAACTACCATGTCATATCTCGTGTACCATCCTAATTTTATAATGCACACATATTATAACACATATATTTATAGTTATTCTTTCATTTCATTAATTCATGCACTTTACTGTTTGATTTTTTTAAAATTCCAAGTTCTAAACTTTCATATGACATGTTAATTTACAGATGAGTCTTAAAATACTGATCTCTATTGACTATCTTGGCTTTGGTTAACCTATATTTATTATATTGTTTTGCAGTAAAAGAAGACAAGAGTGTACTAGATTACCAATCTTAGTTATACACAATTTACATACAGCATGCAAAATTTCCTGGTAATTATTGTTATAAACTCTTTTTTTTTTCAGCATTGCTATCTTTCAGAATGTGTGGCTATCATATACTGTAATGATTTTTTAGTCTTAGAAAGAAAAAAGAAAATGATAACCCCTCTTCCCCTTAAATAGCAGGTCTGTAAATAATTATAAGCTTTCCCATCCCTACTTAACAAAAATACTATGTTAAATAAACAGATATTCTAGGTCAGGGGATTTCTAACAATCAAATTGAGCCAACATCTAATTATAATATATACAAATATATATTTATATAGAAATAAATAAAAGAATGGTCAATTGGTTAGGCTGAACATTACACTGATCTTCAAAACCCTATGTTAACCATCCATTACTGTATTTAACAGGTAGAAAATCCACAAACAGCTTCCAGTCTCTTATAAAACTGACTCTGATCAAAGCATTTAATTTTGCCATATCTGTTAATTCAGTCAATTTTAAAATCCATTCTTCAATAGTCAGCCTCTTTTTCTTTTCAATGCTTGACAAGTACAATCCTCCATTTAAAAGACTGAAAACCAAATTTATGATGTAAGGACACTGGATTATGGTCTGAAAAAGTTTTTAGAAAAATGATAACTTTAATAGTTTTGTGAAGTAGATTTTTTTGTAATCCAAACCGTATCAATTCTAGTAAAGGATTTACGTTTTTCTGAAAAGAAGGTCAAGTCTTTTGTCAATGTTTACACCTCCATACATCATTCCAGGGGTGGGTAAGTTGGTCACAGTGTTGGCCAAACGTCGATTTGCAACTCACCTTCTGCTTCAAGCCCTGTGTGTAAAACAGTTGACATGCGGCAATCCGCTGTGCCGTGTGAAGCAGCTGAGCTGGAAAACCCAGAAATAAAGCACAGAATAGAACCGGGCTGAGCAGGTGGGCCCAACAGCTGATCATTGGAGAGAACCGGTTCTCTCCCAGCTGATCTTTGAAGCTACTGGTTTGCCCGAATCGGGCTGAACCAGTAGAATCTCACCCCTGAAAACTTGATTTGATTGATTTTCCTCTTAGAATTAGCTGAAATAACTTCCAGACCCAAAATGTTATTTATTAAATTTTGTCAGTGTCAAGACTGAACCACTTTGCTTCTTTCAAATCTTAATGCTTTTCAACTTGCCAATGAACTGGGAGGGGGAAATGGAATGTTGAGCAGCTCACCACTGCAGGTACTAGAGAAAGACATGGATAGTTCCCATAACAAAAGGACATCTCATTATTGGACAACGCAATCTTCCTCTTAACTAGGCAAGCCTTTGCACGGGAAAACCAGGGCTGGTTTTGTTTCTTTGGTACCAAAATGGTGTATCCAATAAAGTTTTACTTTTGGGATTTCAAAGATCCTGAGAGTATATCGTTATTTTGGGTTCCCTAGTCAGACAGTTGACATTAAACCAGCTCTCCCTAATGTAATGCAGCCTACTTGAATGCCTCCAAGAGAGCTGTAACCTAACAATGTCCAGAATGGAGTGGAAAGTTGATGCTGCAGCAAAGCCTGGACCGATCACTCCTCAGGAGGTACTGGCAGCAGCCCTAGCTGACCCCAAAGCACAGACAGTGGTGACCCAAACCAAGGTGAGGGTGGAAAAGATGGAGCATCTGCCAGTGTGTGAGGAAGGAGTCGTGGTTGGATCCATCCACAAATCTCTTTGATATAAGATCTGTAGTCAGTCAAAAGAATTTTAGACCAAGTATTGCCTTGTCTTAGGTTTTTGAGTTCAACCAAGCCTCACTAGATGATCGGCTTCTAGGTCAACAAGATGAATTTGGCCAAGAAGGCATGGGTGACATTTATGAAGGGGATTTGCCTGTATTTATCCCTTACCTGGGACAAGGGACAAGCTAGATCTGTGAGTAGGAAGGAATCAAACAGATGGACTGAAGTTGGAAAGAATTTGCAAGCTATTTTTATCCAAACAGCTACAATAATGAGATGCATTAGGGCTGCCCAGTTTTTCAAATATAATTTAGAGAAGGTGCTTTGGAGTGTGCAGGAGTACAAAAGTAGTACTTGTTTGCAATTTTTAAAAGCATCTCTTGCCACTATCATGTAATCCCAAGAAAAGTCATGGCCACTTTAAATAATTACACACAGATTCTACATTTGTGGTTTTAATGCATTCTGAAACATCTTTCTGAAATGAATCCAAAACATTTATGCATCAGCCAATATAACAAACTTTAGTGATAAAGTTGAAACCAAATCCAGTATGTATTTTTCCACAGACATAAAGTTTAATAGGCATGTAAAACATAAATACAGCCACTTGAATATTTTTAAAATATGGTTCTTATAAAAATGTTTTTCATCTCCCTGGCACATCTGAAATTATTTTGGCAAAAACAAAAAAATCTTAGTGATCTAAATATAGAAGTTAAAATAGAAGGCTATTAAACACTATTTGCTGTCAGTAGATCAATGATATAATAATTACTCTCTTTCAAACCTTCAGAGAAACAGTATTCAAATGCTGTTAATTTACCAACATTCTGGATTATTTCCAAAGCACACAGAGAGATACTATTTAATAAGAACATCCTTTTATACTTCTGTGCGTGCCAAAAATATGTGTGAGTATTGAACATAGATGGAAAAAGTGATATTCTTCAGTAGTTCCTTCTGTATTTCTAATCTTTGATTTAAAGTTATGTTTTGTAAATAATGACAATGATTATAAATCCTGCTGTAAAATAAATTATTTCTTTTAAGCATTGTCATCACTGAACCTAAGTTTATAAGAACTGAATTTTTCGTTATAAGAAATTCCTAGCTGTAGGGATGGGAGACCATTTTTGTAAATTGGTATTTTCTTTAAGTACCTAAAAAGCTGCTGCGGAAGGTGTTTGGAAATTTTAATTCAAGCAACTCTATCTTGAGGTTTTGATTATTATGCATACAAATGAATCTGTAATCAGAAGATGGTTATCTTTTAAAAACATTCCTAAACATATGAATACTGCTAACCTAAGAAGACTAATGATTTAATTATATTTTTTACGAAAGCCAAAGCATTACATATGTTAAGCTTCAGATTTCATGTGTTCCACTTTCTTAAAACTGAGATACATTTCTCCACACCATTGCCTTAAAATTATTTATGGCAGTCCCCACTAAGAGGGTGAAATGTGCATATGCCTATTTAACCTGAGTTGTTTCTAATGCTGTCTTCTCCTCCTCTTTCATTTTTCCTCTCAGGAGTTAAGCTGGACTGCAGGAAATTCTCATACAGATGAATCCTACAAGTGAGTCATCAAGGAATGCAATAACAACAACCTCAGCAAAACTGCAAAGATCAGTAAAACTGAAGATTTTATAGACCGTAAAACAGCATGACTGGGAGGAGTGGGAGGCTAGAAAACAGACTGAACACAACCTTTTTTTTTTAAAGAAACAACATATTCCAAGAGAAAGAGGCAATTTCTTTGTCAGCACTCTTGCTTTGGCAACAAAGAGGTAAACATTAAAAAAGTCTAGACTGTCATAGAAGGTGGCCATAAACTCCAAGCTAGGATCAGGGGTGGGGTTCTACAGGTTCGCACCTATTCAGAAT
>AZIM01004161.1:111121-124566 GCA_000516915.1 Ophiophagus hannah | reverse complement strand
AGGATTTATATTCCTTGCAGACAGCTGCTCTTTTGCATTCTTTTAGAGTCATTGGGCAAATGACCAGCTGTCTGCAAGAAATATAAATCCTTCTATTCCCCACCATCCAGTCAGAGCTGAAGAAGCTTCTTGAATGACAAGTGAAATGTCTTCAAAGAAAAATCAGAAAGTCCCGTTGCCTCTTGAAAAAGCATCTTTGGGATATGCTAGTTCTCCTTCTCCATAACAGGCAAGATTTAGTAAACCATGTTCCTATGACAGGTCAAAGGACAGCAGGAAGACTGAGGTTCCAATCAGCCATTCTTCCTCCAAGCAAAAAGCCTAAGCTCCATGGTGACCTGCTGCAACAGGAAAATGTTGGATGCTTCTGTTCAGTTTGATTTCATGGTATTTCCAAACTCTGCATCCAGCAGCCTGGTCTTATAATAGTCTTAAAGCAGCTGGCAATCTCTAAAAGCCATTTAATCAATCGTTTAATAAAGCCGCCACACTCCAAGTGGGGAAATAAGAAATGGCTTGGCTAGAAAAGGCAGCTTCAGCACTTTCTATAGGAGTGCTGCTGCTTCCTAAATAACGGTGAAGTACTTCTTGTTATAATTATCTGCTAAAGAGCCAGGAGCAAAGTGGGTCTAGGGGGTTCATCAGGCAGACGGCTTTGCGTTCAGTAGCATAGAGAGCAAAACTGATGCCAGCCTTATGAGGCAGAGCAGATTAAGAAAATGACTTTAGAGAAAAGTCCTAACTTTACTGAAATAGACTACAGCAGGGGTCTCCAAACTTGGCAACTTTAACACTTGTGGACTTCCAACTCCCAGAATTCTTCAGCCAACCCAAAGCCAATGATCTGGTTGATCTCACACGGCAGAGCAATTAAAACAATGGGTCTGTGGCTGGGTTCATATTAAACTAAATCAAGTCATATTTAATCCAACTCTACAAACCCTTAGCCTTAAATTGTGGCTTCAAAATCACAATGACTGGGTTCCTATGAGCTGCTAAGTTAGGAGGACATAATTTGTCCCAAAGGCCATATCTATTTTGCCCTGTTCCAGAAGTTGCTGGGACCAAGGTTTCCTTTGGGGGATGGCTGGGAAATTAAGGAATGAAATAGCCTTGCACAAGCTTCAGGCATTCTTTTTGTTACTTAACCCCAAACTCTTCCAAGTCCCCCCCCCCACCTCTTTCTTTTTGGATGGCCTGTATGCTGCCACCACTACCTTCTCCTGCTGCCCCCCCCCCCTGTTCCCAAAGCACCCCTGGCCCTTTGCAAGGCCTCTGTAAGGCAGGGAGGGAGAGCAGGGCAGCCAAAGGGGGAGAGAGGAGGGGGAGATAAATGGGTGGGGGCATGTGAAGTGCATACTGCAGTCATAAACCTTAAAACGACCTTAAAATTTGGTTATTCCAGCAGGTCGGCCTGGACTGAAAGGGGTTGTTGGGGGTGGTTTTAAATGGGTAAATNTTGTTGGGGGTGGTTTTAAATGGGTAAATTTTATTCAGGTCAATTATTAGACTGATGTTTCATTTCTTTTCAAATTGTGGTGATTTTGTGTTTGTGTGTTTTTATTTTGTAAGCCGCCCTGAGTCCCTTTTGGAAGAGAGGGTGGCATATAAGTCCAATAAAAATAAAAATAAAACAAATAAATAAATATGGGTGGGCTGATAGCACCCAAAATGTTGACTATGTGACCAGAGGTATTGCAACCGTTGTTACTTGGAGGACAGGTGATAACTACCATTCATTCAGCACTATCGCCATGCACAGCTGTCGAACCAATGAATGGTTGTTCATTGGGAGTTCACAACTCCCAGAAGTTGTGTGTCCTTCATCACTGGAGGTTTTTAAGAAGAGACCGGACAGTCACTTGTCTGAAATAGTGTAGGGTCTCTTGAGCAGGGGACTGGAATAGAAGACCTCCAAGAGCCCTTCCAGTTCTGTTCTGAATTGGAATTTGTTCAGCAAGCACTAGTTGTAGCAGGAAAAGATCTCTGTCTGTTTAAGAATAAATTACAATGCAAAGCTGCTAGAGAAAAGAGGCTGGACCTAACACAAAAGACTTAAGTTTTCTTTTTAAAAGTTAAGATAATTCTTCCAAAACCTCTTGTTATAAACATCAAGCATTTCCCTAGTCTGGGGACACTAATGTGACAAGATTCCAGCTTTCCAGTCTCTGGTCTTTATCTGAGGAAATCTTCTACAAGCTTTCCCCTTTTGTCATACCGGGATGGGAAGACAAACTTTCCAGGGCACCATTCACCATTTATCATCTGTTACCTATTCAGAAGAGTTGCTCATAGCCCTGTTATCTTTATGCAGCTCTATTCTAGGGCACCTGACCCTTTCCCAAGTCCAGTTCTCAGCAAATAGCTCCGTTAGTTGTCAAAGCTTATTGCTGATGACAAGCCTGGAACAATGATAAATCCAGCAAATAATAGAACTGCTTATGCACTGAAGTGAAAAGAGACAGCATACGCATTTCTCTCTTGACTCCAGGCAGTTAGGAACTCAGCCAGCGTAGCAGGCAGCCCTGCTTACGAAAATTCCTTTGTATAATTGAGCAAATCTGACTCCAGACCTGTCCTTCTGCTCTTTGCCTGCAGGCAGATATCTGAAGGCAAAGCCATCCCTGCAAACCCTTCATCTACCCTTTACTTACTTATTTCTTATCATTTATCATCCTATGTGTGTACAGATAATCCTCGACTTATGACCACAGTTGAGTCCAAGATTTATGTTGCTAAGTGAGACATTTCTTAAGTGAGTTTTGCCCCATTTCATGACTTTTCTTGACAGTTAGCACTAGCAATATCAATAGCACTTAAGACTTATATACCGCTTCATAGTGCTTCACAGCCCTCTCTAAATGGTTTACAGAGTCAGCCTATGGCCCACAACAAACTGGGTCCTCATTTTACCAACCCCGGAAGGATGGAAGGTTGAGTCGACCTTGAACTGGTCAGGCTTGAACTGCTGACAGTCGGCAGAATTAGCCTGCAATATTGCATTCCAACCACTGCACCACGACAGCTCTTCAGTTGTTAAGTGAATCTGGTTTACGCATTGACTTTGCTTGCCAGAAAGTCACAAAGGGTGATCCCGTGATCCCAAGGCACTGCAGACGTCCTCATAAATGTGAGTCGGCTGCCAATTGCCTGAATTTTGATCACGTGACTACGGAGATGCTGCAATGGTCATAAGGGTGAAAAATGGCCATGTCACTTTTTTTCAGTAACTGTTGAACTGTCACTAAATGAACTGTTGTAAAGTCGAGGACTACCTGTATCACCAAGTAAGTCAAGTCAACCCACCGCAACCCGATTAAAACATGCAGCCAAGTAAAACAGGGTGAGCATTATTAAAACTGAAACAAAACAAAATGTTGTTATTGTTGTTGTTCCTAGGTACTTGCTTACAATGAAATTATTGCAAAACACCTGGTCTAAAGGCCGTGATGTTTGTTGGATGGTTAGCCAATTGTAACAATGGGAAAACTAAAACACAAGGCAAAGATGGAACATAGTAACATAATTAAAATGAAGTTTTCCATCTTAAGCAGTTTCTGGAATGTTAAGAGGGAAGGTGGGAGTCTTAATTCCAAGAAAAAGCTATTCTGTAAGGTTGAATCAGATCCTGGCCTCTATTTTCCTTTCCTCACGAAAGTGGGGTAATGAAAGAAGGGTATTTAGCCCCACAGCCTTTTGTGTCTGATGTCAAGCTTACAAATAATTTTAAAATACAGAGGTGACATCACAGGGTAAGTATGAAAAACAAGGCATCCCAGATGGAAGGGGTATAACAAAGCCACCCGTGGGCTGAACTGAAGCTGTTTGCTGCACTAACAATGTGCATTTGTGAATAATTCACTTGCACACAAACACACTCCTCCTCCCCTTCCGGTTCCTTCAGTAGTCCTGTGTTAAATTTCTCAACTGGAATGATGAGTCATGCCTTTAAGCCATGGTTGTTTTAATTATGCTTTGCTGATTTAGTCAAAATGAGGTGGTTTGCACAAAATCTTCATCATCTCCACCCAAACTATACCTGTGTTTGCTTAGTACCCTGGGTGAGCCCAGGTTCAGCATGCTAAGCAGATCATGTGAACTAAATCAAATTTTGCTGAAGTAGGTTTTATTTATCATTTTTATCTGTCCTTATCATGACCTTAGGTACTGATCATATAGGTTGAATTTTCGTCATGTAAAATGAACTGTCCTTCAAGCTGGAACATCCAGTGAAAAATGCTGTAGGAATTATGATGGGCACCCAAGTGTCTTTACAAAAGACTTAAAATGTGATCTGAACTCCTTGTTCCCTTGTAGTTGTTCAGTAAACCTGGCTCATTAAAAAAGCAGAAATGCCTCCCCTCTCCTTTGGGGCAGTGATGTGGCTCAAGACTGGAACAAGGGGGTGAGCATGTGGTTATGGGAGTCAAAGGAAGGGCTATTTCAGAGCCAGTTTGGTCTGGTAGGAGACAATGAATTCTATCTTGCTTTAATCATGAAAGTCAGCTAGGTGACTTTAGGCCAATCGCCATGAGACTTCTAGTGATTTCTAGTCCTGCCAGTCATGAAAACTAGCTGGGTGATAAAATGGTGGAATATAATACAGGTAGTCCTTAACTTACAACCACAAGTGAGCCCAAAATTTATGTCGTTAAATGAGAAAATTTGTTGAGTTTTGCCCCATTTTACGACTTTTCTTGCAACATTTGTTAAGTGAATCACTGCAGTTGTTAAATGAGCAACACAGTTGTTAAGTGAATCTGGTTTCCCCATCGACTTTGCTTGTCAGAAGGTCTCAAAAGGGGATCACATGACTCCATGATGCAACCACCATAAATGTGAGTCAGTTGTCAAGCGTCCGAATGTTAATCACATGACCATGGGGATTCCGCAACGGTCATAAGTGGAGAAAACAGCCATAAGTCACTTTTGTCAGTGATGTTGCAACTTTGAACAGTGACTAAATGAATTGTTGAAAGTCAAGGATTATCTGTATTATATCATATATCAATAGCATTTACATACCGCTTCATAGTGCTTCACAGCACTAAGCAGTTTACAGAGTCAGCATACATACACACATACATACATACTAATTCATTCATTCATTCATTTAAGAACACTCCTTGCTTGCCTAAGGAACCTCAGAGAACCTGGTGCTCAAAATCTTTAGCATCTTTTCTAAATACTGTGATTAATGTGCTCTACTGGAAATCACTGGCTTTATTTAAAAAGCAAAACAAAACCTTCCCATGGGCATATAATTGCACTGTTCTGACAATCTATGGAACCTATAGATCCAGAGAAATATGGATATCTACAGAAATGGTTATTATCTGTACATTCAGAGAAATAGCCTATTTCTCTTAACTTTTATTTTATTTACTAGATCTGTTTCTCATGGAATATAAAGAGTATATAAAACTGTATTTCCGAAAGCAGCTAAGAATGNGAAAACACAACAGGCCAATAAATGCAAATGTTTACCTCTGTTAGAACTGCCTTCTTCAAAGCCAGCCCTGAAAAAAGAAGAACATGGTGAGGAGGTGAACACAGAAACAGGCTGTTTTTACAATCCCATTCCTAACCTAGATAGGAGCTCTGGGATGAATGCTGCTAGAAAACATGGCTTCCCTCTGTCCTTCTTACAGAAAACTTCCAAATCTGCAATCAAACTTTCCTGTGAGGCTTTATGCATGTGTGCAACTGGACGTGCAAAATGTTTCAACTCTCATTTCAAATTCAAAATAGCTGATTCAAATTTGAAATTAACTGTTCCAACGTTGCTGGAATGTTCCAGCACTATTCAGAACAGTTATGTTCCAAGCTGCTGTTCTGAAGTCGGAATATTTCCAGGGTAGTTATGTGAGCAATGAGACATTAAGCACACCACGTTGTCTGCTTATAAACAGCCTCTATTAAAGATAATGGGATTTTCTTCTCAATAAAACAGAGATGTGGGCTGGAAAATTTTATGGAGTAGAAATTTGCCTGCAAAAATTTTGCACTTCAGGCAAGTTTGGCAATTTCAAAGTTGGATAGAATTTGCTACCAATAAAGGAGAACGTTTGTAGCTCAGGGTTGAAATGAGGGATCTTTGATGCTTTCTGAGCTTGTTTGTTCTCTTGCATATGTTTCATTACCCAAATTAGGTAACATCATCAGTGCACTGATGTTATCTAGTTTGGGTAATGAAACGTCTGCAAGAAAACAGCCAAGCTCAGAGAGAGCCAAGGACCCCTCACAGAATTTGCTTTTCTAGGTGAATGTTCTATAAAAAAAAAAGAGTTTGAAACTTGGCTGTTTCCCCCTTGCATCAAATAATATAGCCCATGTCTTTGAACGGGCTATAGATATGGTAACAGGCAATGAATATGGTAATCGGAATTATATTCATTTGCGTAAGAAAAATGTTCCTATTCACTATTTTCTGGAACAGCCACATCCCTGTAAGTAAATGAACCAGATTACTTGGGAAGCTTTCTACCCATTGTCACATTCAAGCAATCAAATTCCATCACAATTGTTTCACCTACATTTCAGCACAAACCTTAATAAGACAAGACCAACTACGACGACTCTGAATAACAAAACTCTTTTCTCCACCCAGAAAACTGGCATTTCCAAAAGAAGTCTCATCTATCTTTCATTTATTTATGCCAGATGCTTATATGATTTACCCATCTTACGTATTGTATTGTAACTCTGGGAGGCTCATAACACCATAATAAAATCAAAGGAAACAATTAAACCAACATTCCCCAAATCCCAGTTTTCAAACAAAAGAAACTAAGACTTGTGATTCCTATCTGCCCAATAGTGGTAGTCCTTGATTAACGACAATTGGGATTAGAATTTCTGTTGCTAAACAAGGCAGCTGTTTTTACCTGATTTTACCACCTTTCTTTGGTTGTTAACTGAATCACTGCAGTTGTTAAGTGAATTATACGGTCATTAAGTGAATCTGACTTCTCCCATTTTGCTTGTCAGAAGCCAGCTGAGAAAGTTGCAAATGGATCATGTGATCCCAGGACACTGCAAATGTCATAAACTGCCCAAATTTTGTTCACGTAACCATGAGGAAGCTGTGATGGCCATAAGTGCAATGACCAGTCATAAATCACGTTTTTCAGTGTCACTGAAAAATCTGAATAGTCAAATCTGAATAGTCACTAAACCAATGATTGAAGTCAAGGACTACGTATAATACCTTCTGAAATGGTATGGCCGAGACACAGGTTTACAGCATATCAGACTTCAGAATTCTGGATTGTATCATTTTAAAATACGGTTTTGGGTGCCCCAGAATGAATGGGTTAAAAAAAAAATCTTTTGGAGGATGAGGAAGCCAAGGGGCAAAAATTGGTAAGCCCTGAATGTTTAAGGCACTGATTACTTGATATTCCCTGAACCACCCGCGTGAAAAAAAGCAGATGGATTTTCCCAGTGAAGAAACAGATGTTTTTTTTCCTGTTTCAGTTTGTTTAAAGGGCAAAATAAGTGCCTTAAGCCTCTGTAAGGCTTATTAAGATACCCATTTGCCCTTTTTCAAAAAGCTACACAAATAGGAAAAGTGGCTTTCAGTTCTGCCCACTCCAGCAAGACTTCTGTGTTACCAGGTACACACCTTCTCTCCAGGCAGGACAGAAAAACAAAATGAAGCTCCAAGGCCAAACAAACTACCACCCTAATTATTTTTAATTCATTATTTGGAGAAATTATCAGTCCTTTTCTCAAACTTCTCTCTCAACACTAAACTATCCGGTTCAAGAAGACCAACCTGGTTTCATCCACTGCACAGAAAAGCAGCAGCTGCAGAGAGGTGTTTTTTTTTTAATTCATTCCTCTAAAAAAACCTTATTTAAAACTAGGAAATGTAACATGAATTTCTTTTTTAATCTTTCACCGTCCTTAATTGCTTCTTTTTTGTTATTTTGGATAGGAAGCTTACAGGCTGAGATTTGACTTGTTATTACACACCTTGAAATCCTTCTTAGATGAGGAGCAGATGGTGGTGCTTTAAATCAGAGGATGCAAATGAATGGCGCTTGGATATTACAGGTAGTCCTTGACTTTCATTTAGTGACCGTTCAGTTCACAGCACTGAAAAAAGTGAATTATGACCATTTTTTCACACTTTCACACCACTGCAGCATCCCCGTGGTCACATGATCAAAACTCATACTTATGATGGTAGCAGAGTGTTGTGGGTCATGTGTTCACTTTTTGTGATCCTTTGGCAAGCAAAGTCAATGAGGAAAAGCCAGATTCATTTAGCAATTGTGTTACTAACTTAACAGCTGCACTGATTCATTTATCAACCGTGGCAACAAAGATCATAACATGGGGCAAAACTCACTCAATTTTCTCACTTAAGCAACAAAAATTTTGGGCTCAACTATAGTTGTATGTTGAGGAATTACCTGTGCTGGCTATTACTGGAAGAGAATGGCCAGCAACAGCAATGATGGAAGATCTAATTGGCCAGGCTAGAGATAAAATATCTTGGAAAAGACCTAATTCGACATATGAGTGGCAGGCGCATACGCACACAGTTCCAATTAGTGCAAGCTGCAAGCGCCTGCCCCCTCCACTCGTCCGAAGCCCCCCTTTNNNGCCCCCCCCCTCCACTCGTCCGAAGCCCCTCTTGTGCGAGTGGAGGGCACCTGCTGGTGCACAAAGCTCCATTTGTGTGAGTGGAGCTTCGTGTGTGAACACAAGTGCCCTCCACTCGTGCGAGTGGAGCTTTGTCTGCTGCTTGCACGAGTGGAGCTTTACACACTTGCCCATTGTTCACTGGTAGTGGGTCATGGCCCGGGTGTTGGGGACCCCTGATACAAGTGATCATTAACAGTCCACAAGTCTTGAGGGCTCATAGATTTCCCCATTGGTATCTAGCCATTCTCTGCCCTTTTATCTGTTGTATAGTAAGCTAATAATGCTCAATAAACACACAAAATTCTACTGACAGTCCTCAGCTCACAACCCCAATAGAGACTGGAATATTGGTTGTTAAATAGGGCAATCATTTAGTGAATCACTCATGGTTGTTAAGCAACGTATCATGTGATTGCAACTTGCAACCTCCTTCAGGCTTCCCCAGTGACTGCGGGAATCAGCTGGGAAGGTTGCAAATGGTAATCACGTGGTTGAAGCTGCACCATTTTTAATGCACACACCCACACCCACTCAAACAAATCTCCATCACAACAGTCACTCAGACCTCCATCTTGACTGTTATGACCACATCTTGCAGATACCACTGAGAAGGTAAGCTGTTAAATGCCGGTGTGTTCTAAGCCATGATTTAAAATGGTGAACCACCTCACTGCACTTTAGAGAAAAAAATGGTGCATGCTAAAAATAGTCAATTAACAGATGACATTTCATCATCCCCTATGTTTATTTTGCTCCTCCTTCAGGATGTCTGCAGCCCATGCAAGTTATACAAGGCAAGCATTGTTATGCACTATCTTTTCATTTAGCTTCCGTAATAAGAGAGTAACTTATCCTGCCTGTGATTGACAAAAGCTCCTTGTTGACAACTCCATGGGGTCTTTAATTCCCAGCCAAGAATTCTATTTGATTTTTGCTGTAATGATCAAGGCAAGAAGGAAGTCATACAGGAAGCTGGATTTCACATGCGGCAAGTTTTTCCTGGCATACAAAGAAGAAGCAGCGCACAATAACACAGCCACAAGGAAACAAGAGAGTAGTCCTCAGCTGCAGGATATTCACAGCGGTACGTTGTGAAGATGAGAAACGTTTCAAAGGATAAGGCCTTCCGCCATTGCTACAGGAAGGATCCAGGGGAAAATGTGCTACCTAAGCTCTTTTCCTGTACCACTTCCAGAGCTGGGGATTAGCGGCAACATTGAGGCTAATTAACCCAAGCAGCTTAACTTGCAAGTAATAAAGTTCCTGAGCCAAGCATAGCCCAGGTAGGTGAGCACTAAAGCCCCAGAAGGGCCTAACCGGCTATTTTGAGAGGGAAAGAAAAACAGCAACAGGAATTTGTGCATGTTTCTCTTTAAAGAGCCAAGACTCCAGTCCAATTTGAAAGAACAACACAAGTTTGTTTGTTTTTTAAAAGTAAAATTGTCCATTAAGTATCTGCTGGGAGTTGCCAGAAAACCTGGGGTAAGGGGGTACTTATCTCCTTAAGGCAAGGGTCTTCAAACTTGACAGCTTTAAGACTTGTGTACTTCAANCTAACATGACTGGAAGAGGAATTCTGGGAGCTGAAGTCCACAAGTCTTAAAGTTCTCCAGTTTGAAGACCCCTGCCTTAAGGTCATCTATGGCCTAGTTTCGGGGAGGGGGAAGCAGGTACTAATTTTGGGGCAGCCAGGCAATGCTGTACAGGTACTCCTCGACTTACAACCACAATTGAGCCCAACATTTATGTTGCTAAGTGAACAATTTAAGTGAATTTCCCCCATTTTACAATCTTTCTTGCTACAGTGGATAAGTGAATCATTGCAATTGTTAGGGTAACACGGTTGTTAAATGAATCTGACTTCCACGTTGACTTTTCTTATAAGAAGGTCAGAAAAGGCGATCATGTGACCCCGGGATGCCTCAACCATCATAAATATGAGTCAGTCGCCAAACGTCCGAATTTTGATCACATGACCATGGGAATGCTGCAACTACCGTAAGTGTGAAAAACGGTCATGGGTCACGTTTTTCAGTGCCACTGTAACTTTGAACGGTCACTAAACAAACTGTTGTAACTCGAGGACCACCTGTAATTGCCTCCAGATTGACAGGCCCTTGTCTGGGCCCCAGGCCAATGAGCAGAGCCAGGTTTCAGGGCCTTTAGAAAGGCCAAAAGGATGGGGGCAGATCTCACCTGAGTGGGGGTAAAGATCAGCTGAAGCATGGAACTCAACATCTCCAGCAGTTCTGGGGGACTCATGTCCATACCCCTTAGAGACTCTCCCCTTTACAGCCATGGTCCCTATTGTAATGCACCCTGCTGTAACTTGGGGAGGAGACAAGATCCAGGATGAGAGTCCAGCAAACCAGACAAGCTGGAAGCACAGCAGCTGCTGCGGCAGAACTGGTTTGTTGCCTAATTTTGATTACATCCTGATTAATGCATAGAGGCTAGTTTCTCAATAGAGTAATTTATTAATTTATGAATAATGAAATAGGACATGCATAATGGTAAAAATTTTTGGTGGACTGAAGTGCCCTCAGCTGCACTTGGGATTATAAATTAAAGGGAAATAAGATAAAATCATGGCAATGTTTAATGACAGCGCGAACAGAAGCCCTTCACAAAAAGTTATTCATCTTAGTAGACAATCTGATACTGGAGAAGTGAATGCATGAATAAGAAGCCTTTATCTCAAATTAAGACACTGAAAGCCTTGATGAACCGAAATCAATGCTGGGGCTGATTTAGGCTAACTTGTGCTTGGCAGAATTATGTATTGTCCCAGGAAGGTTGACATCTTCCCACTGTAGTCCTTGAGTGAAAACAGTTCATTTAGTGATCGTTCAAAGTTACAACGGCACTGAAAAAAGGGACGTGACCATTTTTCATACTTATGACCATTGCAACATCTCCATGGTTGGCAACTGACTCACATTTATGATGACTGCAGTGTCCTGGGGCCCTGAGGTCCCCTTTTGCAACTTTCTGACAAGTCAATGGGGAAGCCAGATTCACTTAACAACCGGGTTACTAACTTAAGAACGGCAGTGACAACCGTCACAAGAAAAATCGTAAAATGGGACCAAGCTCACTTAACATAAATGTTGAGTTCAAGTGTGGTCGTAAGTCGAGGACGACCTGTACTTGGGAGAACTTTCAGTGGAAGGGGATAGAAAAGGGAGATCAAATAAATACATCTCCTACAAAACACACAGGCACGTTACTTCTAGAGAGTAATTACAATGCCAATAAGTCAGGTTTAAGAAAGCAGTAATAGGGCTGACCTGACCGAAGCCATTTTTGACCGCTTTCAATGATGTTGCCGCCATAATACTGGAGCTGAGAGGAGATAGGGATTTGAGATAGTTGGGACTTTGTAGCCAAAATAAAATACTTTCTCTTGGGAACCAAGGACATTCTCACACCTGATCAGAGGAAGGAGAAGTGATGTCATCAGACAGAGCCATGATTGGACTATGTGACTGACTGTTTGAGGAAAGTGGAAAACTTACTTTTAATTAGGTGAAAACCACAGGAACTTTCAAAGTCGGTTTTTACCAGATCTGTGCCAATATGATATCTCCAATAAAGCTATTCTTTGATAAATCTACCTACCTCGGAGTTTTGCTTGCTATGAGTCTATTACTTGGAACCCTGACAAGGGCATTCATAAAAGGTAAAAAAGAGAGGAACAATAAGATCTGTCCCAGAACAGGTTCAACCGAGCATATGAGAGATGGTAATAAGGACCAATGACTGCTCTTCCTATACAGCCTGGACTGCTAAGGGCACAAACAGCATCATCATATAGTTTTGGAACGATCTGTTCTGTAAACAACATTTTCTCTGCGCCATTGTGTTGTGATCACAAATCCAGGCTGAGGTCAAGACAAAAAGTTTAAAAGAAGAGAGAGTGCGTTGGAAGAATAAGGTATACAGAAAACCCAATTCCTTAGAAAAAGTGTTACCAAGAAGCAGGCATAAGTAGCATAAGGAAGGACTCCAAATACTGTTATCTGACAGTATTTCAATCGTTAAAATAAGAATGCACAACATTAAGTTTCTGAATGCAGGTAATCTTTGATTTAAAACAGTTCACTTAGTGACCATTCAAAGTTANAACGGCACTGAAAAAAGTGACTTAAGACCATTTTCCACACTTACAATCACTGCAGCATCCCCATGGTCACACACGATCAAAATTCAGACATTTGGCAACTGGCTCATATTTATGACGGTTGCAGGGTCCTGGGATCATGTGATCCCTTTTTGTGACCTTCTGACAAGCGAAGTCAATGGGGAAGCTGGGGTTCACTTAACAACTATGTTAACAACTTAACAACTGCAGTGATTCGCTTAACAATTGTGGCAAGAAAGGATGCAAAATGGGGCAAAGCTGACTTAACAATTGTCTCGCTTAGTAACAGAAAATTTGGGTTCAATTGTGATCATAAGTCGGGGACCATCGCTACTGAAGCTTAATGTTATGCATTGTTATTTTAAACATTGAAATACTGGCTCCTTAGAATCTAAAATGTTTTTCCCGAGTTATAATGACTCGTAACATTATTTAGAAACCTTCTTGGGCTCTGAAGTAAGTTTCATGAGAAAATCCTCCTTGGAGTGTAGCTCTCTGAAAGAAACAAAGGATGTAGAGCGGTGATGGAGAACCTGTGATGACCCGGGGCGTGGCACAAAGGCAACACAGTCACGTAAGTAAGAAGAGTCCCTTTAGTACCTCCAATTTTGCTTCCAATGTCCAGGTTACCTTCAGCTGGAGA
>AZIM01004159.1:48528-59497 GCA_000516915.1 Ophiophagus hannah | reverse complement strand
GAAAGTCCAGTTGCCTCTTGAAAAACCACATTTGGGACTACCTGGTAGACTATTCTTTAGCAATTCTATTCCTCTTCAGAACATGATCTTGGAAAACTACTATTATTCCATCCTTTTGTGGATGGCCCTTTGCTGTAGCCTTTTTAAATTAGTTTAGTTTACTTTATTGTCATTGCACCTTGTACAATGAAATTAAATGCCATCNAACTATAAAAATAACACACAAACACACATCCTTCACATTCTATACAATTGAATTGAAACCCCCTGATATTGCATTATTATTGCACTGCACAGTAGAATTAAATATAGTTACTATTCTGGGATAGAAGCTGTTTTTCAGCCTATTTGTTTTTATTATCCTATACCGTCTGCCAGATGGTAACAGTTTTTAAAAAAGGGTTCCCAGGATGAGATGAATCTTTAAGAATGTTTTGAACTTTCTTAAGGCAGCGCTATAAAGCTCTTCCAAAGAGGAGAGAGGGCAACCAATAATCCTCTGGGCAATGATGTTAACCCTCTGGAGCGCTGTCCTATCTGCCACTGTGCAGTTGGCAAACCATACACAGGTGCAGTAAGCTAAAATACTCCAGCAGCAAAATTATTTTCTACAGCTTTGTTTATCACCTGCAAGAAACATCAGCCAGAGATTTGAGCTAAGGTATCTTCAGTATGCAGATGGCAAACAATTTTATATCTCATTTCTATTACATAATCTAAAATAATAATTCAAGTCAATGTTATTTAAGAATTCTGCTTCTCCAAGGAAGGTTTTTACAAATTTTTCTCATTAAGAGTTACATTCTGCCAGAGAAAGATATGCAGCTTGTGGTTTTCCTGTATCCAGTGATTTCCCTTTGCCAGGTTGTCAGCTTTGTCAAAATTCTGTTGCATACAGAATTCTTCATGGACTGTAGATTTGTCATGAGAAAGGAAGCTTGATATCCAATCACAGCAGATAAAAACACTCTCTTCCATGAGCCAAGCAAATGTGAATTGATATATTTTCTTTTTGCTATATTCAGCTTTGTTTGACAGTTTCATGAAATAAAAATATGATCAATATTATGAGAAAACTAAAGTGCTCACTTTTTAAAGTTGTTTAACCAAACTGAGGATCCTGCGAAAGAATATTAATTTCCTCAATGAAGATTTAGTAGCCTTAGTTCTCACTAAGTACTGGGCCCCTGTTTTAGGTAGAAGCAAGTGGAGTTGAGAAGAACTGGTTAGAATACAGAAGACACACTGAAACTCAGCCATCATACAATACATACATACATACATACATACATACATACATGCAAATATTGCAATAATATAATATGTCTTACTGGGCTTTTGTTTTATGAACACCTAATAATTTTGCATTAATAAACTGCATTAGTATTCTTAATATAAGCTGCAATTTATACAGATATTTATCTCAGAAACACATGTATTTTTTAATGTTTGATATAATACGTAAGACATTAAGGTATTTGTTAAATGTATTAAATTTAAATTTCAGAATAGTATGCCATCTTTGATTATGATGCTATCCATTCAGTCTTACCCAATTCATGGTAACTCCACATTTTCTGATCTTACATAGTTTCTTTCAGTTGTTTTATGCTCTGTCTGATGTCAGGTTTGATGGTGTCTAGATATCATGCTTTTTGGTAGCCTTGTTCCCTTTTACTGCTGGTCATTCTAACTGCCTTTTTCAGTGAGTTTGAGTGCATGATGTGGCCAAATTAGGCGAAATTTTGTGATTTTGCCTTTCAGTGATATATATGGTTTTATATGTTCCAGTACTTGTTTGTTTGCCACTTTTGTACCCAAGGAATGGAGAGAAATCTTTTCCAACACCATAGTGCGAACAAGTCAATTTCCATCCTGTTTGGTTTTTGATGGTCCAACTTTTGCAACTGTAGTAGCTTTGGGAAACACAATAGTGCAGACTAATCAGCATGTCCTTGTTTTCAATATTCGATTTATGCTTATCGTTGCTGTGTGGCCCAATACAATTTGAAGCTTTTTTTTTGGACTCCGTTCATTGCTTTGATCAATCTGCGATCTTTGGAAAGTGAATTTTCCATGCAATCTCTTCACTGTCAACTGTTATTTTGACATTTCCACCACTTGTAGTGGCCATGAACGTTGTCATTTTGATATTCAGGAAGAGGCCAAATCTCTTGCTTTTTAAAAAAATCCTTTTGATCAGAAGTTTCTGGCCTGATGGCAGGGCCATCATGGAAAGGAAGATGGTATAATAGAGTACAATGAAGTAGCAGTTTCCCAGGATGGAAGGAGTCCATTCCAAGGGATGGGCAAAACAGCAACAAAGCTCAGAGTTGGATAGGAAGCAAAGCAAGACAATCAGGATAGACACTCCCTAGAATCTCTGTGGGTATATTAATTGAGGTGACAATATATAGGTTTAGTCTGGCAAGATGCTGTCTATTGGTGTGAGCAAATGTAGAGCTGGACCTCCCCAGGGTTCATTGTCCACCAATCAATTGTATTTGTTTTGTTATGGGAACATTCTGAGCAACTCAGAGTTTTCCCAGTGTTTGATCTTGAGGGGTTGGGACTGTCCCAGGCAGTATTGGCTCACTTGAATTCCTCAGTTCCCTCCAAAGCTCCCTTTGCACCTTCTCTACCCCTCCCTGTTTCTGTTGTCTAGTCGCAAGCTGGGGTGTGTGGTGAATCAGCCATGACATAAACTTTGGCTGGATTGTTCTATATTGTTCTTGGGCTGAATCTGACCTCTTCTTTGGATTCTGGAGGGGAGAGTTGTGTCATCAGGGATTATTAATGTTCCTTCTTCCAATATTTACTCTAATTTTTGATCCTTCAAGTTTTAGCTTCCTCGTGATCACTTAAGCATACAGATTGAATATAAAAGGTGAAAAATGCAACTTTTCTACACTCCTTTCTCTATTTTGAACCAATCAGTCTCTCCACATTATGTTTGCACAGTGGCTTTCTGATGTGAGTATAGTGACTGTACCAGTTTGACAGATGTATTGGCACCCCCAAGTTTTCTAAGTCTTTTCTCAGCTTCTCATGATCTACACAATTAAAGGCTTTCTTATAGTCAGTAAAGCATTTCTGGATGTTCTTTTGATATTCTTGAGCTTTCATAATCCAGTGTAGATTTGCAATATGGTCCCTGATGCCATGACTCCTTCTGAACCAGCTTGAACATCTGGTAATTCTCTTTCGGTGGTCAGTACCAGATGTTGTATGATCTTAAGGAGAATCTTTCTAGGATGAAGGATGAGGGCAAATGTATGGTAATTGGAGCAATCCTTGGAGTCACCCTTTTTTGAAAACGATATAAATATGAATCATTTCCAATCCTGTGATCGTGTATTAGTTTCACAAATTTTCTGGCAAAAGGTTGTGATTGTGAGTGGTACAGGCTTATGCAATTCTGCAGGGATGTATCGGCACGTAGTTGGCTCATTGTCCACACAACTTCTTCCTGAACGATGGCTGGTTCTATTTTTGTTTACTTTTCCCCATCATCATTCTTCTTGTTGGCACGCAGCTCTTATACATGCCACCTTTATCCCCCTTAAATCAAGATTAAGTATTAATCATGCACTCATACAGATTGGCTTGTTTCTTTAATGTTTGATGTCTTGCCTGTTAGATATCTTAAACAGTCAAGAAAATTAATTAGTATACATTTTCCATGTATATGTCCTTTAGGTGGACAATTGTAGGGAACACAATGGAGGATGCCTGAACTTTTAATCTATTTACAATGTAATCCTACAAAAAACTATCTAGAATTAAACTTAATTAAGGCTTCAGTTTTACTCTTAGTGTAAATGAAAATACATGAAGAAATCATTTCTATTTTTTTAAAAAAATAATCATTTTGGGGATGAATAAAATTTAGCACTTTATCTTTTCAAAGCTGTATCTGATACTATTATCAAGACTATTTATCCAATAGCAGAGAAAAAGAAGAAAAAAACCAAAAGATTCTAGAGTCATCTGCAGGAAGTCATTGATAGTGTGCCAAGGTCTTGTTCCTATTTTCAGAGACTGTTATGATTTGGGTTAGGTGAGATTCTAGGTAATAAGGTAAGAACAAGTATGGAGTTTGCTTCTTGAAAAAATATACAAGGAAAATAAATTAATATGCAATTCATTGCAATGCAGTCCTTTTTAAATCAGTTGTTCAAAAATGCTATTGATACATACAGTTTTTGTGTGTGAATAAGATAAACACTATTTTCATTTTTTCTTCAGTGTTCTCTCATTCCAGTAAAGTCCAGATGTCATATGATAAAAAAAAACTTGTGGTTTTTTTAAAAATTAGGAACCATATGATAACTGTAATATTGCCTTTTTTCTAATTAAATGTGGAAAAAAATAGAATATTAGGTATGATTATATAGAATAACAATATAACCCCCAACACTTTTTAAGGAAAGAAATTATTAGTTTTGATAGAATGTACAAAAGAACATTTAAACTTATAACAAGGAAAGTAGTCTTGTTTATTGAAGCAACTTTCTACATTTTTAAATTTAAAATCTTAATTTTATATATTCATATCAAGTACCAGAAGATGTGTTACCATTAGTATTTGTACTAATATATTTCTTATTTATTAAAATCATGCAGTTGTGGTCTCCTAGTCCCATTCTCTATGCAAGACAGAATTCTGAGACTATCCCAGACAAATTAGTGATCAATCTTTATTTGTAAACCTACAGGAGAACAAAAGCTATAATATTCTGTTTCTAAGATTATTGCATAATCATTATAAGGTAGAAGAGTATTGCTGACTGGGGAATTCTGGGAGATAAAGTCCATACATCTCAAAGTTGACAAATTTAAAAAATGCTGAGTTTTTATAAGTTTTCTGGTTGGTGTCCATTATCCTGTTGTGTTACAGTAAGAAAACCTACTAATGAAATTATGTCAAAGTTGGGAGACAGGAAAGAACAGGTTAGGGATAGAGTATCATGGACAAATCTATCTGTGTGGTCGCAAAGAGTTGAAAACAACTTGATGGCACATACTCATCAATCAAATGAGGGGCTTTACAGGCTACTTTCTGAGGTTTGTAAGAATTTAGCATATGGTGATTTTCCCATATGCTAAAGTCATAAATAACTTTTCTAAAGTTTTCATTTTAAATAAAACTCACTACTTCAAAAGTGCTATTTAATTGGCATATATGGCAGTTACTCTTCTAATAATACAACTTCAGAGCCACAGTGTCCTAGGGAAGCAAAGTGGAATGGGTCAAAGTGACCTGTTTGTAATAGATTCAGTCCTTATTGATCAATTATAATAGTGTTCATAGTTATTAAAAGGTGTAGGGTTAGTAACATTTCAAGGTAGTGTATAGTTTTAGGAGATTATAAAAATTAAAACAGTAACCATATTCTGTCTTTTAATTTGAGTACAGTGGCTGGTAAGAATTGTTTGGGAAAGTTACAAGATATATTTGCTGTGCAACATAATAAAGTATGAAATTAAATTATAAAGGAAATAGGTATACAAAAGGGAAGAAAGCAATTGTGTTGGTATCAGATAGCATATACATAGATAAATCATCTTTTTAAAAAAATAGCCGCTAATACATTTTCAGTCTCATAATTTTTTTCCTCGTGACTCAGAATATTATCCTTTATTACATCTACTCTTGTAATTTGTCACTTAGGAGGGCAAACATTTTATATATATTTAATATAAATAATTACATGTTTAAATGTGAATACTTGTCCTCAATCTTCTGCTGTTTTGCTTAATGTCAGAAGATATGAGAATAAGCAGTACATGTTTGGTCTGCTCATGTAAATTCACATTAGTCTGGCTTTTCCAGCCAGTTTTTCCCCTTTGCCACAATTTTGTTGCCACTGTGATACTTGCAGGCCTGCTTCACAGTTGTACAGCTGATGCCCTGTCGAGGCTTATATCCTTCTTAGTGACAATGAGTGTTCTTGCCAAATGCCAGGGACCATAGTCGCATCTGTTTGTCTTCTGAGCTTGTCTGAGGCTGTTCAGAGCACTCTTTATCCAGGGGGCAGCTTTAACTAGGCTTAATACTCTGGAAAGCCCTGTTTGTAAATGTGTACAAAGAGGCGACAAGTTTCTGTTGTCTTTCCTTTAGAATTATTCCCTTTGACACAACTTGCTCGAGTCCCTGTCACCAGCATGTCAACAGCCAGGTTTTCAGGCAAGGTGGTCTTAACAAGTTCTCTAGCCTTGCCATCTAGTATCCTGAGCTCCCTGCCAGAATACTGTTTATAAATGATAGCTTGCAGCTATCTATGGATAAATAGAGAGGAATCAAGGGAATTAGCTCTTTTTAATCTTCAAGGCTACAGTTTCGTGCTAAGAAACATATAGGCAAGGCTGTTGAGTGACATTTTGTTTTCCCAAGTCCCATTGAAGGCATTTAAAATGTATAATTAGGCAAGACATTAATATTTTTGGTAAATATTCATTTAGTTTTGTCATAGGCTTTTTTATTTTTTGCTTTGGCTTTTTTTTCAAAAAATAAATGTATGCCAAGAAGGCTTAGAGAAGTTTATAATAAGATAACTAGGAAAAGTAACATCATTAAAACAATATAAATCTATTATTTAAAGAAGTTGCTGTTATGATTACAGCTTCGGCCCCTACCCAATGTCCTGCTCATAGGCATTTGTTTCTCTTCAATAGGAAGTGGGGTTTGCTTTCAATGATAATTATAATATTTAACCTCTATTAAAAGTTCTATACTTTGGATAGCATTCATAGTGTTTTCTTTAAAAAGAAAACCATAAAATATTTTCTTTAAAAATACCATAAAATGTCTTAAAGACAACTTCAGAAGCACCGTTTACATTGAAAACTAGATGGGCAAGTGGACTCACTCATTCTGCTTTTGGCTGTAAGATAGAACTTCCCAGGTATTATTCACAGAGTTCTTCATAGAAATGGATTACTATTATTATAATAGATTTCACTTGAGAAAAACATTGTGTGTACATAATCACCTCCTTCAAATTGCTTTTTAGGTTCACTTTTCACCATGACATAGTATATCAACATGCAGAATAGCTGTTAACTTTTGTGTTTTATTGGAGAAGGCAGGGGATATTTTAGTAATAATTATTCTATTTTCCATTGCTTATCATTGTGTTTAATTGTTTTCAGCCTGCTGGAAATGCTTTTTCCTCAATACAGTAGCAAATTTTAAAAAAAAGAAAGAAGGAAACACACTATCAATATTCGTACCTTGGTCAGTTATCAAATTGCTATGCTTTGCAGAGACAAATGATTCATTTATGCTGAAGAAACAGCTGCCTTTCACACATCCATTGATTTTAAATTAAAAAGCAACTGTGATGTTTTGCAGAAAGAGTGACAACTATAACAGTAGTCCTTACTTAATATTGTTTGGTGCAACTTCATTGTATTTGCCAAGCGAGAAACAGGGAGGAGGATCTAAATTCCATAATCTAACTGATCAATAATCTAGATATCTCAATGCAGTGTAACAGATAATCAATATGAGGAGAATTACTTAAGCAGAGCTAGCTATTATTCCTGCTACTAAGGTCTTCAGGTTCAATTGGCTGACTTTATGAATTTTTATCTTCCATCCTATTTGAATTCTGGCTTCCCTCTTTCTCATGCCTTTTCATACTCTTCATTATAGCCCTAGCCTGAGCTGTATTTAGAAGTCCACTGCTTTTGATGCTAAATAATTTTAGGAACTGGTTTCAGCAAAGAAGAAAGGCTTACATTATATGAAATTCTCATAATTTTCAGTTACATATCTGTTTGTAAAATTTCCATTCTTTTAAGACATTTAACATTCTATGAAATCTAATTGGTTAGAACATTTACATCCTTTAAAACAGAAAGACTGTAATTGGTGCAACTAATATTGTATGGTACAGTGGAGAAATTGTATATTTCCTGAGAGAACACACCCAATTAAGTCAGTCTGTTGTTGCTCCAAATCTGTATGATCTGTTTTTGAACCAAAAGATATTCATAGTCCCTCTTTTACAGAAACTTTCAATTTCTTACATCAGATATTACCCCCAAACAATGTGAAAGCTCATTGTTTAGACACAATGTCAATAGCTGACATGGAAGCTTTCACTCAGGCATGAATTCTATATATAATACAGGATATTGAATTATTTGTTTTTGATGTGTTTCATTTTTGTTTCTGTTAAACACATTAAATTAAGTCTATTGGTTACATTACTCTTTCGCTTCTCATGATCTCATGAATATCTTTACTAAATTATTAAACTTTTAAAGACTTGTGTATTAACTTTAGAAGCAAACAGAGTTGAAGCAACTAGTTTTCATGGTTAATCAGAATCCTCACTACTCAGTAGTCTAATGTGTCAGGATTATCTTTTTATAATGAATATTTGTCTAGCATAGGTCCCCGTGGTAACACTGAGAATAATGGAATCCAAGTAAGAGATGTGAGTCACAGGTAAAGCATTTAACACTTAACCTAAAGCAGTGAATACTATGAAGGCAAGATTCTGAAACATTTTTTCATGTAAGCACACATGTACACACATTATATAAAAAGGCTGGCACACCAAGGGAAAACGGTACATAAACTACTCTTAAAGACCCCCAATACATAATTAATATAAAAGTGGTTTTTTAAAAGGATCTGATAAGTTAGTTTAGTTAGTTTTAACCATTCAGTTGTTTCCGACTCTTTCCAATTTTATAGGCAAGTGCTCTCCATGCTACTCTGTCAAGCACAGCTTCTTTCAGGTGTTGGGTGTTCATCTTTGTATCAGCTTTGATGGTAAAGCCAACAAGTTCTTTCTTTGTCCCTTCTTGATCCACTAAACATTCCTAGCATTATTGACTTCTCCAATGAATTTTCATGCAAGACATGGCCAAAGTAAATCAGATGTAGTCTTGTAATTTTGGCTTTAAGTGAAGTTTCTGGTTTTATACGATTCAGCACCACAGTTCAAAGGCATTGATTTTTTTTTCAATCAGCCATTATTAGTGTCCAACTTTCACACCCCTACATCATTATCTGAATGCAGGACAAGAAGCAGTGGATGGAAACTAATCAAAGAGAGAAGCAACATAGAACTAAAGAGAAATTTCCTGTCAGTTAGAACAATTAATCAGTGAAACAACTTGCCTCCAGAAGTTGTGGATGCTCCAACACTAGAAGTTTTAAAGAAGAAATTGGATACTATATCATGAATTTTATTATATTAATTTCCCCATTTTGCTTACCATTTTGCCTACATATCTCTGATTTCATTGCAGACAGACAAGCGTCCATTTAGGATCCTTATGTATGGGTGATATCAAACGAAGAAGAAAAGCAGCACCATTGCCAGGACCTACTGGTAAGCAGATTCAGCATAATTAAATACGTTATTCAGATAGATAGATAGANAGATAGATAGATAGATAGATAGAGACTGACTGACTGACTGACTGACTGACTGACTGACTGACTGACTGAAATAGTTTAAATCATTTTTAAGAACTGGCAAAAGGGTTTTGAGGCTGCAGTTCCTTTAAGCCCTAGAGGGAATTAGTAATTACTAGGAAATTAATTCCATTGACCTTAGTGGGGTTTGGTTCTGAGTAATGTGCATGTGATTGCAGATTAAGTATAAAAAAAATCTAAAACAACTTGTTGGGGAAAACAGTATAAGTAGCTCAGTTATTGACCCTGATCTATTCTTTTCAGTGATTTCTTCATGTAGAAAATGTGTTCCTCATTGGAGGTGCTAATTCTGATAAGGACCATGGAAATAAGGGGAGATTAAACTTTCTCCTCTTTCCATCATAACTCTATGCTAGCTACTCTCCTTATAACTAATGTTAACTAAATACATAGTAGCTGTTGTGGTTCGCCGGCAGCCGGTGCAGATGGCAGAAGTATCGGACAGTGAGGATGAAAGGGAACCAGTCAGGGAGTCTGAAGAGGACTTGGACGAGGGTCCTGCATCTGATGCAGGGATGGGACCAGGACCATTTGGGAGTGGGGTGCTACCTTCGGACCCTTTGGAGTCTGGCAGCAGCGAACCAGAGGAGGTGACTCAGGAGTAAGCCTGGGCCCCTCCCATAAGGGATAAAAGTCAGACCTCAATGATGAAAGCTTTGCAGGAAGCAAAGCAGTTCAATATATTCTGAGTCCTTCTTGAAGCTCTGTACACTGTTCAGTTTTTTCTGGTACTTGGGTGGGTTCTGTTATAATTGCTTTAGAGACTTCTGTTTTTGGCAGCATTCCACAGCACTGACAAGTGTGGGCTTATCTTGGGAACTGTGTATAATTAGTTCTGGCTGGAAAATGAAAGTAATTCCCAGTGATGCATTAAAATAGGTTTTGCTTTTCAAACAAGCTTGTGTTTCAGTACATTTGACAAAGCCTGGGTCAGAACAGTAGCAAATAAAATTAAAGACAGCCTATTTTCTCTTGCCTGTATCTTCAATGGTTAGCTAGGAGGACAAAACTAAAGGGCTCCATTGCCTGTCCAGGCAATTTTTTTTAAAGTATGCTTTATTCCGTGTTCATCTATCCAGAATGGAATGAAAAGATTACCAAGATTCACCAAACTCACTAAACTAACCTTTCTTGCTTATCTGCTAGAAGAAGACAAACACTTCAGAATATTACAAGGAGTAATAGAACCAGGGGTGGGCTACTGAACTGGTTGTTAATTTTATGGCCGGTTCAGTGAACCCACAAATCCCACCCCTGGCTAGCACCACCCAGGAGTCCCCACGTGGCCCATTTTGGATCCCAGATAAGTGCAGGGCCTGTGTGGAGGCTTGGGAAGGGTGAAAAATGGTCCTCCCAGAGGCTCCAGAAGGGAGGGCCTCTGGAGCCTGGGGAGGCAGTTTTCGCCTTCCCAGAGGCCCAAGGAAAGCCTCCAGAGCCCCCCGCAGCCCATTTTCGCTTCCAGGCCAGGGTGGTGCAGAAGGCCGACTAGGCCACACCCACCATGGC
>AZIM01004159.1:0-11059 GCA_000516915.1 Ophiophagus hannah | reverse complement strand
ACTCCCAGAATTCTCCAGCCAGCTATGATTATGGTGTGGTGTGGAACTCCTGTCACCTTACATTAGCAACTAATTTTCTAGAGGGGCTGCTTCAAGACTTTGGTATTTCCCCTACAAAATTATTGGAAGCATGATACTTGACAAAATGACTTCTCCCATATAGATCAAACTGGCCAGGTAATCATAATGTGAAATCTCTCTTGCTTAGGTAAGAAAGTTCATTTGGTGATCGTCTGGAAAAACTGACATTTCTGGTTTGTTATCCACCCTTTGGAATGCTTTGTTCCACTTCTCCACTGATGCAATGACAGTTCAAACACATGTTGAAAACATTTTTTTAATGTGCTTTGACATTTGATGATTTATGTATAAATTTAATCAGATTGTTTTACTGAAATGTACATTTATATTGAAGTTTTTATTATTGTATTTAATAGGCAGTAGAAAGAGAACTTTTAAATAAGTACAATAAATTCCATAATGAGTCCTATGTTCTGCACTGCATTCTGACTGAAGACATTGATAATTCTATTGATTCAACTACTTTTAGTATCTCCTCTGGAGCCAACAGCAAGTATTGTACAAATACTTATTAATGATTCAACAGACCATAACTTTTAAGAAAGAAATGATAAGATTTAGGATGCAAATATTTCTTAGTTCACCAATGATTATCATTAAGTCAAAGGTTGCACTGTGTTCAAGCTGAGATGTGACAATCATATCTGAAATTTTACTCCAGTTGGGCTTGTTTGCATAATCCTTTTGAAGAACACTTTGCATTTTAAATTTTGTTTGCAGATTCAGCCTTTTCCAATTCTTGTGAGCACAAGTGTCAACAATGTTTTTCTCCTGTTTGACATGTTAGAGAGCACAGGTTTGAGCTACGTGGAACAACTTTGATCTGAAATGCTGGAGATGTGTTACCAACCAGAGTCAACAATATTGTGCTAGAAGAACCAAAGGTCTAACTCAATGTATAGCAGCATCCTTTGCTTCTATGTCCAGAAGTTTGATAATATTTCCAAAACCACACTACCGGCAAAAAGAGGAGTGGCAAGTTTCTCACAATATGTTAAGTTTATTTTTGTTTCAGATCAGAGCTGGGCCCAAACTGATCTTAATAATCATAGTCAGTTCACCTCTTGCAATATTTCTTCCTCATAAATAAACAATACAAAAGGAAGAACAGCTACAGAATGTCATTGTAGAGGGCAAATGAGAATCTTGAAAAGGGAACACAATTTCAATCAATCTCTTTTCAAAAAGGAGAAACTTTTTAATGTTGATGAAAATCTTACGATAAGTACTACAAGTAAGCTTATGTTCATTTAATTTTCACTTCTCCTCCATTTTATTTTCTGTTCTAGCTTAGTAGGATGCCAAATTTCACCCTATCATTCTTCTCAAAAGCAATGTCACAAACATACTGCATACACATCCTTCACTTGTCTCACATGCAGCTTTTTTCTCACCTGTTTTCAAAACCAAACTGTACTTCTTTCATTGTCCCATTAGTTAAATAACTGAGTTTAGGTACTCACTGCTGTCTTTCATTGATCCCATTTAGACTTGTCTTTGTTGTTTTGCAAAAGAAGGTTGAACTTCCAGCACAATTATGTGTTGCCTAAGGAGCACACAAGGGTTTAGATTGCATCTTTTCAATGCATTATGGCAGTGCAGCCTAAAGCCATTATTTGTTTTTAACTGGCAACCACCCTAGCCTCTGTGAATGGAGGAAACAGGCTGCCTTTTTGCTGAACACTTAGACAAGGTACTGATTTAACAACAATGGACAAGCAGCTGGGAGCTGGGCTGTCAACCTGTCACACACTGACAAATCTGTTGTTCATATGCAGGCAGGATGGTGGAGTGAGATTGTCATTTTTACCATAGGTATACAAGATTCCTATTCCTACTGCACATACAGACATCTATATGAAGCAAACTAAAGGGGCAGAGAAAAGGGAAAAATAATATTAAACCTGATCTTCTTCCGTAAAGCAGTAAAGTCTTATTTCAGTTACCCACATCTTTATTCAATCCATTCCTTTAGCTCATAGATAAGAAGGTCCATGGGCCTCATTGGTCTGTGTCATTTGCTTTCTTGCAAGAAACACAATGCAAGAATTATCTCTTTGCAAATGTAATAGACCTATCATTGGAAATACTTAAAGCTGGTGACTATTTTTTTCCCGTTTGACAAGGCTATTGTATCTTTGAAAGTCTACAGGCCAGCCGGATATTTAGCAGATGAAGCTTGTTCCTGCCAAAAGATGAAGTGAAAACAAAGCAAAACAACAACAACAAAAAGAAACATTCATTTCCGGCAACTCTGAAACTCTAAAAGATATTGGAATAATATTTATAAAAGTACTTTCTCAGATGCTCACAGTTTGGATTTGATAGTTATATAATAAGACTGTAGTGCTTGTTTATGTATTTTTCTATTTTGTCCTTTATGTATGGGGATTACTTATCTATATATACAATGAAGACACAGACAAACTCACTTTGATGCTAACATATTAACCATCATTATTCACTCTTCCTAGAATCATTTAATATTCTGTGCTCAACATTGAAATCACAGCAAATGTTGATTGACAGAAGGATTGCCTAATAAACCTTCATCACAAATTAATTCAATCATTTCAAATGCAATGTTAAATTGGCTACATTAAAACATCAAAATGTTTGGTGCTGGACCATTTTCAAATGCCTTAGTTAAGCACAAATAAAGCCAGGTGAAAAATACCAGTAGTATTGAATAAAATAATACCCTCTGAAGTTGGCAGATTTGTCTATTTAAACAAATAATTAAACAGGCTAGGGGAAAGCATAAAAGGGAAATGAAAATATTCACATACATGCACACACACACACACACACACAATGTTTTCAGCTCCCTGTTATATATGTGTGTGTGAACACACACACACACCATCATGCTATTCCATTTTCAGATAGACAGCAAAATGCAAAGGAGTAAGGTGTGTGTGTGTGTGTGTGTGTGTGTGCCTTCACATTTGTGTTGACTCTTTCAGAAGTAGTTTGCCATTCTGCTTCATACTTCCAATATGTGTTTCCCCCCCTGGGCATCAGCTCTATCCAACCACGATTTTTTTTTGGTCTTTCTCTTGACCCTTTCATTCTCCCTTTGTGGTTTTGGTATACGATTCTATCCTATGAACCTACAGAGCCAGATATTAAGTATGCTGTGCTCAAAGATGTCAAAAACAATTGCAAGATCAAGGAGAATCAGTATCTCTTTTTTGCAAAGGTGACCATTGCTATCACAATCCCTTAATTAGGCCTGAACCCATTGGCTTCTTGTGCCAAATTGTACAAAGCCAACTGAGGAAATTTCTGACAATCTAGATAAAGATTCCTTTGTTAAGTCACATTTTCTAATGCCATTAAGTCAAGCTTGCTTTGCATTTTTATCCTCAGCCTATCTTGACACTAAGTTTGTATCATTTTCTTCTCCTTTTTCCTGTCTTTGAGAGCAAGTGTTATCAAATGGTTAAAATATTGAATTAGAATTGGTGAGAAGGATTTGGATTCAGATCTTATTCTCCCACATGGAAGTCCAAAAGTGAATTGTATGACTTTGAGCTTGTGAAGCTCCTTCAAACTAAACAACTTTAAAAGTTTGGGGTTGAAACAAAGCCTTACACACTCCTTTAAGCTCCTTGGAGGAAAGGTGGAATAGAAATGCCATAAATAACAATATCAATGAATTAAACGTGGAATGGCCATCTGAATTATCTCATCATTCTTTGAGAATTGCCCCCCTGGCTCAAATTACAAGCATCCCATTTCACAGGCATTACAATAGCAGCATTTGTGGGAATCTCAATGAATTGTCAGCTGCTCTCAAATACACTTATTTACCCCTCAAATTCTTCACCCTGTTGTAAAATGGCCTTCCCTCCCTTCTTTACTTTATTCTTAGTACTCAGACTAGAAAGAGGAAATATTATTTATCATAAGCCTGTTGAAAATGAAAGGCTTTTACATTTTAATGAGTACTAAATAGGAGCAAGGAAATATTGTTCATTAGCCGTAATCGGTGGAATTGCTTGAGTGAGCTTCTTTTAGAGGCCGCTTTAAACGGTTCACTCAAGGAAAGCAGTTTATATGGTAATTAAGGGAGCATTTTTCTGTCAACATCTGTGCTACTATTTATAATGCTGAAGGTATCTTATTCGTCCACTGGAGAAGCATGAAGTGTGTGGGGTGTGTGTGTGTGTGTGTGTGTGTGTGTGTGTGTGCCACCAAAGGGAGCTTATAGTCAGTCTCTCTCTTTGTCATATTTCACTTTCCTCTTTCTCTTGCTTTTCTCTTTCTTGTTCCTTCTTCCAATCCCCAGGGTAGGGTGAAAAACAGCCCTCTGGTTCCTAATCGAACAACATTATCATTCTGATATCTTTTCATTAATCTTTCCTTTTGCTCAGCAGCTAGCCTGGGAGACCCAGACTGCTTAGGAAAATTAGAGATCTGTCAGTCAGGCATTGTAATATCTTCACTTTTTAGAAGGCTTCACTTTTTAGACCCTAATAAATACCTGCCTCACTGGATGAACGCAGTACAGTTTCTGAAGGTGAGGCAAGCAACATTTGGGACAGGTGAGCCCATTTCAGATTTTGAGAACCTGTGATGGCTGTCTTTCAAAATGGCTGCACATTCATGCAATGGCTGCTCTGGCCACATACAGACACCCAGTTATTATTAGAAGGAAAAGCCAGCTATTACCCCAGCTGTTCTTCCACACACCTTCCCTCCCTCCTACCCACCTTTTTCTGGACAGGTGAGCACACATCCAAATGAAGACTGGGCTGTAGCTTCCTCTTCATTTCTAAGAATGCCAAATGGCATCTGAAAAATTCAAGATTTGAATTTTGAACTCCCATTTTTTAAATTTCAAAACATTAGAGGAAAATGGGGATATTAGCCTGGAGCAACCCTAATTATTCCTGTTCTAGGACATTGCCCATAAACCTGATCTTTTATAGTTTACACTTGGATCTGATTACTTCTTCATTTTGCTGCATCTATGTATTGTGTGAAGCCATGGTTCCTTTAATTTGCTGAAGAAGCCATAGTGGCTTAGTCTATACAAAGCTAAATCATAGTTTACAAATTACACTTTTAGGGCTCATCCATTGTACCTAGCACAAAGCAAATTGCCACTAGAAATGCTTAGTTTGTTGTGTGAACTCAGATGGGTCCATAGAATACTTTCGTTCCTTTCTCATTCATATTTCTGCCATTTTTCATTTCTGAAGCAAAAGCAAGGAGCATCAGCTTTATTAAAGCTCACCTGGAAGATCAAGATTTGAGAAAGAGGAAACCTCCCATGTTCTCCTGACTCCCTTCTCATCATTTTCCTCTTGGGTTTTCTGAAACTTTGGCTTCCTGGCATAGATTGATAGAAATCTACAAAAAGCTTTGCATTATTCTGAGATGCAATAGATTACTGCTTGGTTTCAATAACTGTTTCCTGCCATTAGCTTATTTTCTTATTACATAGGGGAACTTATTTCCATATCTGAACAGATCTCTTCCCTTATGTGTCTATGTACAAAGACACAAAAGCAATTCATCAAGTGTTCTTTTGGAGTTGGTGGTGTTTCAAAGGGTCTTTTTAAACTTTTCATTCTCCACTGACAATGTAGCATTGCCATACAACACAAGCACACGGCAGGGCATGTTTTAGTGGTTCATTAATACCCGTTGTGGATTTGCAGCCGCACACATTCAGCCGCCTGAGGTGTATATTAATAGACCATTAAAACATGCCCAGGAGTATTTTAAAGCTGTTACAATATGTCTCTGCAATTTTAAATTCAATTTTTTTGGCGGGGGGGGGGGGCCCTAGGGAAAAAAAAACATTGCNNNTATTTTGAAGTGAATTTTTTTGGGGGGGGGGGGGGGTCCTAAGGAAAAAAAATCATTGCAAAACCATGAGTTTTTCTACCTCGTTTTACGAAGATGAAAATAATGGCAATGAATGGTAATGAATTAGAAGTTTCAAACACCTAGCCTCCCTTCCCTAATCCCCAAGCAGTTTTCCTTGGTCTCATTCTCTTTTAAAATATAAGTTGTTGTAATCATATTAGTATATTAGACTTTTAGAGTGCTTATCAGATGTTAACCAGTGACAAATGGACTTATGCTATCACAAAGGCACAAAATAGTGATCCGCAGACACATGCTGATGCCTTCATTTGTAAGTTCCAGGCACCTTGAAATGAGTATTTCATGCAGATACTTGCTAGCTTGAAAAGGGCTGTAGTGGTGTTTGTGTCAAAAAAACCTCAGCCCCACTTGAACTACTAAGTTGTTTGCATCCCTACAATGTTGCCTCCTAGAGGATTGAATATTGATCTTAAGGCTCATTTCACATATTATACATTCGCAAATCAGGATTAGCTGTCGAAGACACACTTAGTGGAGATTCTAAATCGTCTTATAAAATATCTGTCTACATTCTGTTCACTTTCACCCTTGGTATTAATGTTTAATTGTCCATATAAAACTATTTAGGGGTGTGTGTTTGTACAATATATATTTGTTGATGTAATTGTAATTATACAATTATGTGTGTGATATATCTGCATGTGGGTTATGAATTATGACTTGCCCATTTTAAAAATTATTTGAAAGAGATGCTTCAGACTTTGCACAAATATAAATGAATCTTCTCTCTATTATTCATCAAATTTATCTTTTTAAAAAAATGTCTTATAAACCTGATAAAAGTACAAAAGGCATTCACTTTATTAAGCAAATTCTTTCAAATCATTTCTGAAATATAAATAGTAACACAGGTGGAGGATTTGCTAGAGATTTCAGGATCCAACAAGATACATTTCAGCACACAAATACTTTCTTCTGAATCATTTTTCTGTATTTAGGCCATAACTCAAAGACAGTTTCTCTATCGGTCAAGCAAGGTAATAATATAAAGAGCATTAATTTAAGCAGATAAGCAAAAAGATATCTCCTCCCTCCCTTATCTGGCTGCAAAGACTTCAGAAAGAAAAGTTGAAATGTAGCAACTTAATATAGCCTTATAATTCTACCATTCCAATCTGTTTCCCTTCGCTTTGTTAGTGTGTCTAGTCTACAATGTAGCACCTTTTTGGCACTGAGTGCCCAAAGCGCACGCATCCCCAAAATGCAATACGCGCGTCCCCCATGCATGTGCCATGCCCCCGCGCATGCACATGCATCCCCCGTGCATGCGCCCATGCCCCCGTGCATGCACCTATGGCCCCTGTGCATGTGCACATTCCTGTGTATGCGCCCCACACCGCACACATGCGTGCATATCCCTCCCCACATGTGCCCCACCTTCCACATGCACTCCGCCCCAGAGACCCGAAGACCAGCTGGTCGGTGGGAGGCATGCATGCATGGCAGACCTGAACAGGGGCGATGGCTCATGTGCCCACAGAGTGGGCTCTGCATGCCACTCTGGCACATGTACCATAGGTTCGCCATCACAGATTTAAGCTATATTATATGTGTACAACTATTGCTACAGTCTATCCTTAGAGTTAACAGCAAAAGCAGACTTATATACCACTTTACAGTGTTTTATAGCCCTCTCTAAGCAGTTTACAGTGTCAGCATATTGCCCCCATCAATCTGGCTTCTCATTTTACCGACCTCGGAAGGATGGAAGGCTGAGTCAACCTTGAGCCAGTTACACTCAAACTGCCAAACTGCTGGCATCCAGCAGAAATAGCCTGAAGTACTGCATTCTAACCACTGCACTACCATGGCTCATTTAAACAAGGGTTTTAATTACACTGTGCTGGCAATCCAGTAAAAATATTATCTTTTAGAGAGCTTTTTTGCACTCTTTTCTTGTCAAGTAGACATGATCTTTCAAAATCTGTTCCTCTCTTTGAGTAACAGTGATCTCATTGATTCAGAGCACTATACAATACCAAAATATACATGGCCACCCTGGAACCTATGGCTCTTCGGCAGCTAAATTGCCTGAATCCATCTTAATTTTCCAGCTGTGGTCTTCTTTTTCCCACGTTCCACAGATCATTTCAATTTTCTGTCTCTCTTCTACCCCCTCACCTCCATCCTAAGAACCTTTGTGTATATGACAGTATTATTTGTTTCGTTCACTTTCTTCCCAAACCATGTTTATCACCTTTCAAGTACAGTTTCTGTATTTAGGAAAGCATATGACAATGCTTAGTTATTCCATTCTGTCCTGTGAAACTCTATGTATTTCTGTGTACACCTATTTGAAGCAGTTTTGCATGATGCATAAAATCATTCCTCATCTTCTCTAGTCTTTGGAAAGAGAAAATGAGACCAAAGCAGGGAAAGAAAAGTTATGAACAACAGACAGGAGATTAAAGAGAGAAGAGACCAATACCAACAATCTACATCTACCACCGCTATATCTATTCAAAGAGCAGAACTATCCAGATCCACTAGAAATAATAAACTGGGTAGACAGTCCCAAAGGGAATGGCCTTTGGTTATTCCAGTTTAAGCCTTCTAAGTACAGAGTCCATTGGAGTTGTAGGCAACTTAAAAACTCAAATAAATAAATATAACATAAAAGCAGCAAAATATAGATGGAAAGTAAAGCACCATGTGATCTTTCCTGTATTCTGCACGTTTGAAGTAACATTTGGTGGATTGGAATGATACATCCAATGAGACTAAAAATAAATTTAGTCCTCCTCCACTTTACCCAAGCCACCATTGTTACCAAAATCAGCTATTTATTTTGCTTACTATATCTTATGAACAATTCAAACAAAAATTGCCAGGCACTTAGGCAAGATATTTAGCTGTTCTAGAGCTGAATGAAGGTGGAAAATGATTTCTAAATAGCAAAACTACCATGAACTCTTATGAATTGTTAGGTTTAGATCAGAGAAAACCCTCAGACCTCTCTCCTCCCTTCTGTCTCTCCTTCAAACATAAAATATGTCTTCAGAGAGTCTAGGGCCTGACCTTGTTATAAATGGTGTGATAAAGCAAGAGCAACAATTTTCAAAAATAAATGAAGTTTTTTTTCTGTGTCTATAGAAGCAACTATAAGCTAAATACAGTTTGTGGATTATAATAATACATATATAACCAGGACTGGAAGGGAAGAGAAGTTTGCAGATACTGAAAATATCATGATCATCACTATCTATCTATAATTATTGAAACTTGGAACTAATGGGGTTATTAGAAAATGTTGAAAAAGGGATGGGTGAAGAAATAGCATGCAAATGTATTTTATATAGTACATGTATGTATGTATTAATGATAAACATAACATCTGTCCAAAGGCTTTGTCTGCAAAGCTATTTTAGAAAATGTGTTGCTTTTTGAAACACTTCAGGAGTTTAATATAAATTCAGTGAAAAAAATAGGTTGGAGTTTTCTAATCAAGACTGTTGGTGTGGAATGATTAAAAAACATGTTCCATTCCCATTTTCCCTTTTCCTGGTATCTCCTATCTTCTCTTCCATCCACACTAATTGCAATTTCTCCATATTCTCTATATTCTCTTGACTCTGATGACACTCCTAATGCGTGAAAATAGAAATCTCTTCTAAAGACACAATTTTATACTGCTGAAACTGGTATCTTATAAGAATCAACATCTTTATATGCAAGTATAAGTCTCAGAAATATTCACATGTAACATTTTATTATGCTAGTTGCCACAGGACACTTAACATAGGTTTATCAAGAAAAGGAGGGAAATGGCATTCCTATGTACTTATTAAAGTCATATTTCTACAGGAGTACACTAAAGAGATGATAACTGAAAATGTAAATGATTTGCAGGCTCTAGGAATGAAAATCAAGGAGCACTGTGAAATGGGATGGAAATTCAATATATAGAAGTCCAAATTAATGACAACAGATACAGCAACCAGCCTTAGAATTGACAGTGAAGATAATAAAGTGTTGGATGGCTTCTGCTTTTTAAGGATTGCCTGTCAACAGTAAAGGAACCAACATTCAAGAAATATGCCACAGAGTAGCCACAATGGTCTTGGGAAAGATATTCAAATACTGGAATGCATCTATATTTACAAGGATCAGAGTAGTACTGTAACAGGGTGTAAGAATAACTTTGAAGAGCAGGAGGAAGAGCCACAGTAAAATAAATCTGAGTCCAAGGCAGAATTATAATTGGAGAAAACTTCTCTTGACTCTTCCTAGTTCTTCCAAAGGGGAGGGGGAAGATAAAGGTATTTAGATTCTGTTATTGCTGATGAAAGAAGTGGTGGCACAGTGGTTAGAATGCAGTGCTGCAGGCTAACTTTGCCCAAAGCCAGGATTTCAATACTGACTGACTCAAGGTTGACTCAGTCTTCCATCCTTCTGAGGTCAGTAAAACGAGGAACCAGATTTTTTTGGCGGGGTAGGGGGAGGTAATATGCTGGCACTGTAAACCATTCAGAGACTGCTGTAAAGCACTGTCAAGCAGTATGTAAAATCTAAGTGCTATTGCTATTCGTAATTTTAGTTTTCTAGTATGGTCTAGCTCAAAGAGCTGCCAGGTACAGGGAATGTATTTTTAATGATACTCTATGAAAGCAAAAGATAGACTTTGAAGAAGCCTGGCAGTATTGATGTTACAAATAGAAGATAGCTCAGGAATAGAGTCCTTGGTTTTGAACTTTGATGTTGGAGAAGGCTCTGGAGAATACAATAGATATTCAAGAAAATGAGTATATGTTTTCAAACTATTCAAGGCATAGATGACCAGATTCAAAATACTATACTTTGGACACTGTATAAAGACCTAGCTCTCTGGAGAAATCTATAATGCTGGCAAATATAGAAGGGAAGAGAAGAAGAGGATGTCCAAAAGAAGGTGAATAGACTTATCTATAGTGGCAATGAATGCATAATTTGAAGATCTGAAGGGCCAGGTTGAGGACATTTATTTATTTATTTATTTTATTTTATTTATTTATTTGTCAAGCAATTATAAGATAACAGGTATAAGTATAAACATAGTTACGAATACATGAAATGGATATATATAAGAAAAATAAAA
>AZIM01004158.1:19476-30424 GCA_000516915.1 Ophiophagus hannah | reverse complement strand
AGGACCCAGATTGTTGGGGGCAATATAAACTCTGTAAATATGAACTCTGTAAGCCTCTTAGAGAGGGCTGTAAAGCAGTTTATAAATCTAAGTGCTATTGCTATTAATTAGCTTGTGCCTAAATCCAGCAGTGATTGTAGTTACAAGCATCAAGAATCAGCTTCAGGTTCCTAGCATTAAGGGTTAATGTCATTGCCCAGAAGATCATTGGTTGCCCTCTCTCCTCTTTGGAAGAGCTTTATAGCTCCCGCTGCCTTAAGAAAGTTCANGGGCAGTAGCTCTGTTGAATTCTGCTGTATAGTGCAGTGTTGGTGCGGTGTCGGGGGTTTCCGGTTCATGTGTGAAGGGTGAAGGATGCGTGTTTGTGTTTATTTTCATGGTCATGATGTAAAATTACTTAGTAAAGAATGCAATGAAAAAAAGAAAAAAGGAATGACAAACGTCAGACTCACTCCAGAGATATCACGGAGTCCCATCCAGACATGGCTAAGTGATCGCTGTTTGTCTTTGATGTATACAGACACTAGTGCAGACTCTTGGATGCTGAGGATAGAGGCGAGATGACATCCAGGACCAAAGGTCTGGCACTCAAGCTAGGAATAAAGGCAAGATAAGGACATAATTCATGAATGGGATCATTCCAGACTTTAAACATTCCACATCTCCAATTGTGCAATTTTGGTTTCTCAAGAAATCTTTCACCACACCCGGACTGATGAAAAAAGGGTTCTTACCTCAGCATCATCCCAACTTAGTTTCTCATCAAAATATCCATAGCAGTTCCCCTGTTTCTGCAGCCAGTTTCTGGGGCATGACGCAGCCTTGGCTTCATGGAGACAAAAGGAGGGGGAGAAAATGTAAGTCAATGGAATAGTTTCCAGATATTCCTGAATGGGAAGTGATGGATCAGTGGTTAAAGGTGCTGAGTTTATCAGCTGGAAAGTTGACAGCCCTGAGCACCACAAAACAGGGTTTGCTCCCGTCCCTGCTCCTGCCCACCTAGCATGAAAATGCGAGTAGATTAATAGGTACCATTTAGGTGGCATGGAAAATGTCTTCGGACAATGCTGGCTCCCTCGGTGAAGAAACGGATGTGAAAACCATGCCCTGGAGTCAGATAAACTGAATAGGGGAAACCTTTACTCTTTTTCATTCCTGAATGGAATCTCTTCAGTTGGGAGTAGACATAATTGTAAGGGTTGAGGACTGCGGCTCAGCATCTCAACCCTTCAGAAGTAGAAGGAGATCATCTGCTGAACTGCCCATGAACTTCACCAATTATGAAGGGAAGGATTTTTTCTGGTTTAGGGGATAGGATTTTAAGATGGAGCAAAAGGGCTCAGGGACACAAAATACTTCCACTTCCTCATTTCAACCTTGAAAGTGGTCCAAAATCTATTTTCCAGACCAATGTCAAGATATTCTAGGGAGCTGGAAGAACATTAGTGACCAAAAGGCCTCCTAGTCCTATTCTCTGCCCTTAAAACATTGCAAAAATCTCAAATGCACAACCCCATGTTGAACAATCAACCACTGGATCACCTTGCCCTTTGATGTTGTGAGAGCATAATCACTTGAGATTTTCAAGAAGAGATTGGACTNNCATTTGTCAGAAATGGTGTAGGGTCGCCTGCTTGGGTGGGGGGTTGGACTAGATGNNCTACAAGGTCCCTTCCAACTCTGATTATCCATTGTCTGTTATATGACTAAAACTGTGCTGTATTGGAGTCATTGGAAAAGATGGCAATGTCTGAGAGAGAGAATTACTATTACTATCCCTACCCCTAACATGGAAATTAAATTAAAATGTGGAACCTGACAAATTACCCTGCTGAAATATATCCATTTTATTAGTGCATCTCAGCAGTACAGTTTCAGAAAGCTGGGAGCAGCATAGAATCCTGTCTGACTCCTATAGGACACATAAAAATGTCTGAAGACAGAGCTTACTTATCAAAGTTGTTTAATTTGCAATATTTCCCATATCACGATTAAATTGGGGGGAGCTCACCTCCCAAAAAAGAGTTAGTGATCAAGATTCCAAGACAACAGAGGCCGATGTACATGCAGAGTCCCATCTTCTGCTTACCTTTAGGGAGAAAAGAGAAGTAGATGTGATAGAAGAATTAATAGAATGGCATTGATATTAGCTTGCTCAGAAAGTACATTTTCAAGATCCATAATTTAATTTTGATCCTAGTCTGTCTGAAAACTTTTCTGTTTCAGTTCCTAGCATACAACTCATGAACAACTCAATACAACTATTGCTACTTCAAAAAGCCATCTTCTTATTGCAAAGCTGGATCACTGTACAGATAGCAGAGAATATCTAACCAATACTTACCAAGGATGCTTTCAGCCTCTCACCTTGCAAAGTTCTTTAACTGGGAAGTTGTGGACTGCTGATTTCTGAGCAACCATTAAATAGTCTCCAAATAGGCCTGGCACAATATCAAGATGGATACATTTCTTCAAAGATTTCCTTGTCCACCCTCTTCTTTCCTGATAGGAAAACAAATAAAACTCAGTTTCAAAGGAAACTGGTTAATCTTTCCTTAGGTTAAAGAAAGGAATTATCAAAAATCAACCTATTGATTCTTAGAAGCAAACATCATGTTTTATTTTTCATTTATGATATTTGCTTGGTTTCTTTATTTTATTGGTGTTAAATGTCTAGCCTATATTATGTCAAACATTCTAGTTTATGTTATGTCAAATATTAGCACAGTTCAATCTATTAATCTTCTACCATTAAGCTTTATTACATTACCATGTCTTTTTATCCAACCATTGAGAAAAGAAATCCCGTATCATGTAAAATTGTTTATCTTCTCGTTCTCTAATTTCAAATGTCCATTTGCTCATTTCAACACAGTCCATAATTTTCTTAACAACTTCCTCTTGCATAGGTATTTTTTCATTTTTCCAATTCTTAACCAAATACAATCCTAGCTGCTGTCAACACATTTACAATCAAATATTTCAATTCTTTATTGTACATTTCCAGTATAATTCCCAATAAAAATATCTCTGGTTTAAAGTCTATATGTTGTTTTATCATTTTTTCCAACCACGTGTGGATTTTAGTCAAACATCTTTTTGCATCCAAACATGTCCACCACATATAGTAATACGAGCCAGGTATCTGATGACATTTCCAACATTTATCCGATTTATTCTTAAACATTCTCGCAATATATAACCATTGAAAGTGTAATATAAACTTTACAATAAAACTGAGAATATCTCATATAAATGATGGAATAAAATAGTTTAGTCATGAATGATTAATAACTAATAAATGTATAAGCATATGTTAGATTGACAATGTGAGAAAATATATAAATTGGGAGTGATGACTACGAAAGGATTGCACAAAAGATTCGTAACCAACTGACACACTGTATGTATATAAGTGAAAGATGGTTTTATTATGTTTTTTATGTTTGTCTTCTGTATTTGTTTGTCTAAAAAAAAATATTAGAAAAAAAAGAGAAAGGTAACTTTTTGCAGAAACACCATCCTTCCATCAGTTTTGCCCTGAGAAAAACACACTTGGCTTCCTTTTTTGTTTTTGTTTTGTAAATTTTATTAAAAGTTTTAGAAGGAACATAAAAGCTAATGCAAGCTAATGAACAGCAAAAGAAGCAAAGATAAAAGAAGGAAGAAAAGACAGAGAGTGCAGAAAGACTGAACAAAGCAAATAGAGAAAAGAAGCTTCCAATTTCTTCTGTAGCAAATATTATATTTGCAATCAGGACTCATAATTTATGATTTCAGAAAAGGAGCTCACTTTTTTTCTGCAGTCTAGTTTTTTCCAATCATGAAAACCACAAATAACAAATGTATGTTTCCCTCTTCCATGCAACAAATCTATAAGGGGTTTCCAGTCAATAAATAATATATATTTTTTCTCAAATCAAAGAAGTTAGCTGAGTCATCTCTGCAAGTCCCATCATCTTCACCAGCCACTCCTCCATTATGGGTAACACCAAACCTATTCCATATTTCACCATATCTTAATTCACTCTATCTTGCTTCCATTTTTGTCAGGTACTTGAGTTTACAAAATGCTCATATCAATCTAACTGCTTACTACGTCAATTAAATGATGCAGTTTTAATTTCCTGGATCAGTCCTTCTCATAGTGAAGGTTATTTGGCCTCCTAATGCAATGAACAATATTGACAGTGCCTGGACAATGTATATTTGGGAAGTGTGTTCATCTAACCACTTCTTGAAATTCTATAGTGGACTGTTGTCTCTTTTTGTCACTTTCTTATGTGTGTAACATCTATTCACTACCGTTCTTTCTTCAATCCTTGATTAAAAGTTTGTATCTAAATAGTACAGGTAGTCCTCAACTTACAGCCACAATTGAACCCAAGATTTATGTTGTTAAGTGAGAAATTTGTTAAGTGAGTTTGCTCCATTTTATGACTTTTCTCCCCATATTTGTTAAGTGAATCACTGCAGTTCTTAAATTAGTAGCACAATTTTTAAGTGAATCTGGTTTCCCCATTGACTTTGCTTGTCAGAAGGTCACATTGCAATATCATAAATGTGAGCCAGTTGTCAAGCAGACCTGGCTGTTGTCCCGGACCCAGTATTGTATCTCTGCCAGCTGTACTTGCAGGTTTTCCTATTCTTTGTTCCTTATTTGTTAAGGTCTTGGGATTTAAGAGCCGACCAGCAGTGAAGCTGACCAGATATGGCCAATGCAATAAGAATGAATCAGTATAGCATGGGGATGGGTTCCATCCCTTTAAGAGGTGTTTATATAAAGTCAGCCATTACAGGGTGTGGTTCTCTCTCCTTGTGTCCAGTATTCATTGCAGAGTTCTCAGGGTGTAGAATTAAGAAGTTTGCTTACTTGTAAGGGATTTGCTACCACGTATATTTCTGTATATAACTGTTGTATATAAACCGCTGTTAGATGTCTAAGTCTCTGTGTGCTGTGTTTTGCTCCTGGGTTGTCTCATATTGGTAGTCACACTGCAAATGCTCTGACATTATTTTCAGGGCCCATCACTTAAAACATGCAACCTAAGAATAAAGGCACAGAACGCATGCCATGATTTCAGAATACACATTTTATCATTTTGTCATCACTGCTATTCAAGGCCTTAAAGATTGGTTGTTAGTTAACATAAATCAGATTTAATCATACTTGCTTTTCTTTTTCTTGTTACATACCTTAATTTCTTTCTCATAAAATTTCTTAGGCCTTCCCCAAACTTTGCATAACATTCCTTAGAATGGAATAAGGGGAGGCATAGCTCTCCTTGCGCTTGCTATAGGTTCTCACACTGAATTATTCTTATTGCATTGATTTAGGTTGACTGGTTCTGTAATAGAGACCTATTTACATTGCAAATATTGGGGGTTTTTTAGGTTCCTCTTATTAAAACCGATCTGATTCTTAAAATTATAGCAGAGAGGTTCCTCCGAATTTCTCAGTTCATGGTGCCCTTGGTATCTCCATAATTTAGATCAGAGGTCCCCAACCAGTGGGCCATGAGGGGTTTGCAACTGGAAACAATGGCCATCACATGTACTCATGCACACATCCTCACTTCAGGGGTAGGATTCTACCAGTTCGGACCAGTTTGAGTGAACCAGATGTTAAATTTGCATTTGGTTCACTGAACCGGTATTTGAACTGACCAGCTGTCCCCACCCACCCTGCCCCACCCCTCCCAGGAGTCTCCACTCAGCCTATTTCCAATGCAAGTAAGTGCAGGGTCTGCACGGAGGCTCTGGGAGGGGGGAAAACAGGCCTTCTGGAAACAGGCCTGCTTCCAGCTTCTGGAGGGCCTCCAGAGCCCTGGGGAGGCCGTTTTCGCTCTCCTAGAGGACCAAGGGAAGCCTCCAGACTCTTGGGAAAGCGAAAAACGCCCCTATCAGAAGTACCGATAGGCCACACCTACCATGGCCCTGCCCAATCAGCAAATGGGCAGCGAACCGGTCGCTGGGACTTTTGAATCCCACCCCTGCTCACTTGCATAAGCAGTGGGCAAATGCATACATGTGCATTTTATTTCCAAGAGTAGCAGGCACACATGGATGCCACTCGCACAAATGGACCAACACACACGCTTGCCAGCCACTTACACAAACCATCCCCTCCATCACCACCCCAGTCCGCAAAGCCAGAAAAGTTGGGGAACTCTGATTTAGATCAAAACTGTTTTGCCCTGAGTTGCCTGTTCAGTGCCAGATGTTAAGGATCACACCTTTTCCCTTGACAATTTTAAATGTTTTAGACACTCCATGGCACCCCTGTAAATTTCCTATGGCACCCGGGGATACACAATTCATATCCCCCTTTTTTTCAACTTTAGAAAAGTTGTTGTTCTTTAATAATAAAGAGAGGGGAGATACTTTATTTGTTTTCTCACAATTATTTTCAAAGTATCCGATTATCCATATTTGCTATCATGTTAAGTATATAGGCACAGAGGGTGTACATTTTCAGGAAACATTTATTCCTTAAAGCAGAATACTGATTTCCAAAGAAACGCTTGACTCATTTGTGGGTGGAAATCAGGCAGTTGGCTTGAATTAAAAGAATTGGTGAAGAAATTTTGAAGAACTTCAGAAATGCATTGAAAAGGCAAAGTTTATATACGGTATGTCTCTATCCAGTTGGTATCTATCACCCAAACTCAGGAAGGAAGATTTCACAGAGGGTTGATGAACCTAATTATGTTTTTCTAAACCGATTCCAGTCTGTCTAAATCCTTCTTAAACTGTGGTGCTCAGAACTGGAATATAGGATTTGAATATATGGAGTGGAATAAAATGGAACAAGAATTTGTCATTATTTGCAAATGATGCTTCTGTTGATAAAACCTAAAATGAGGTTGCCTATTTTTTTTCCAACCACATGAAACTACTGATTATATTTTCTTTGCAATCAGCTACTTCAAGACTTTTTCATTAATGTTGTTATCAAAATGGGAATAGTTGCATATTTGCTTTCCTAAGAGGAAAACCTTCACAAGCTCTCTGTTAAAGTACGATATATTACTTTCATCACATATCAGTGAGATAATTCTGAATTTCATTTATGGCTGCTTGGGTGTTATTTTCTTTCCCATCCTCCTTTTAGGTTCTCTCTACACTTGTTAATGTTTCCCAGCATCTCCTCACTGAAAGTAAAGAGAGACTACTGTCTTTGTACATCATGTGGCTTATTCAAAAGTCATTCTCAACAAATTTTCATTCCAAGATTTAATCCTTAAAAATTTACCGTTGAAGGTAGAATGCATATATGGTTAATGGAAGCCTGGATGATTTATTAATTAGATTATTTGTTTACATTTTCCATTTTTTTCCATCTCCTTCAGAGAGGGGCTATGAGTTTATAAATGGTTTTATCTCCAGCTCAATTATCTAGAATCTCCCACTGCTGACCAGGAGCAAAAAAATATTATTTTCACACAAAAAATAATAATAATTGTACAAGGTCTTGTTCTTTTTTTAACATGTATCACACACATAATTTTATATGTATCACACACATAATTGTGCCTTGCTCTTTTTTTACATGTATCACACACATGTTACACATAGAAAGAGGCAGAGTTTTGATCTCATCCCTGCAGCTCTATCTTATCTGTGTTGATGCCATCTCATGGATACTTCTATTACCAGATAAAAGGGAGAGTGTCCAAGTATTCTTGATTGAACATGAGTGTTGGTAGGAAAGCAGTCAAGCTATAGTTTTCCCCTGTGCAGCCCCTTTCTATGCCATCATGTCCTCCAGCCATCCAGAAAACCTGAGGGAAATGACTCTAAAATTATTCCATTAACCCAATTAAATATCTGGGGAAGTCATAGTGAAATCTTATGGACATTCTAGTGGCTCATGGCTCCAAGATTGTTCAGCAATGATGTACAGAATCAATATTTCAGTTCTTTGCTCTGCATTAGTGAGAGAAATGGAAGAAAATACAGCTGAATCTTGAAAGTATAGCTACAGATAGATAGATAGATGATAGATAGATNGATAGATAGATAGATAGAGATGATAGGTAGGTAGGTAGATATACTGTAGATAGATGAAAAATTATTGATAGATGAGAGAGAGAGAGAGAGAGAGAGAGTAAATAGATGATAGATAGGAGAGAGGGAGAGGGAGAGGGAGAGGGAGAGGGAGAGGGAGAGGGAGAGAGAGAGATTATACATCATATCACTCTGATGAGAAATGTTTCTTACCTCAGCTTCTTGCCAGGTCAATTTATTATTAAAATATGCCTAACGGTTACCCTTAATTTGCAGCCATTCCCTGGCACAAGTGTACCTTCAGCTACACAGAGACAAAAGGATACACAAAACAGTCATTTAATATTTTCAGTTGGCACAAGGATAGAAAAAATGGGCATTTAATGAGTATTTTTAATTGGCTTCTCTTAAACAAAGAAAATTCTATTTGACCATATAGTTTGGAAGTGTCTACAGGCCACTATTCCTCATCTAGTTTATTTGTTCTGAATATAAAGTTGAATTGGCTTCAGAGACTCATCTTTCAAGACAGGATTGGCAATCAAGAGTCCAAGGAAACAGAGGCTGAAGCAGGTAGAGTCCCATATTCTGGCTGACCTTCAAAGAGGAAACACCAGTAAGTTCAACAGCTACATTCATCTAATCTCATGTTGCCTAAATAGAAAAATTACAGGCGAGGTGAACTCTATGCTACATTTCATTGGAATAGATAAGATCACAGAAATGTGTTGTGTATTGTTAACATTTTGGCAAATGCACGTTCACATATTATATTGTGGGAAAGCAAGATTTGTCATAAATTTTTCATCCAGAAAATATGACATTTCCTAATAAAGGATTTAATCACTGTGTGATTAGGTGTATAATTTCAGTATACATCTAATGTTACCATATTAGGTGTATACTGAAATTATGTTACATGTGTAGGCAAACCCACAATTTCATACTTGTTATCCAACTCACCAGTTATGACGGTCGGATTTCAGATCTGCAGAAAAAGATCAATAAATTCACACTCATGGCAGCATATTTATGCCTCTATTGGAATGTTTATCTTAAAAGCTAAGCAAGGTTCAAACGGGTTAGGATGTGTGAGAGACTATATATCAGACATTAACACGATTGAGCAGATTCAGAGGTATTTCTCAAGAAGAGTACTCCACTCCTCTACTCACAATAGAATTCCCTCTGACTCCAGGCTTGCAATTTTGGGCTTGCACAATCTGGAACTGTGTCGCCTGAGGTCCAATCTAAGCATAGTACACAAAATTGTCTGCTACAACGTCTTGCCTGTCAACGACTTCTTCAGCTTCAACCACAATAATACACGGGCAAACATGGGAAAACCTACAATTATCTTTAATAGGGAGAATATCAACAATTAAAATGAATATATTACCTAGAATTTTATATTTGTTCCAGACAATTCCAATTAGATTAGGGAAAGATTATTTTGAAGATTTAAATAAAATAGTGTTGAAATATATCTGGCAGGGAAAGAAAGCGAGAATAAAATCAAAACTGTTACAAGATGCTAGAATAAAAGGAGGATTTGGCCTGCCTAATTATCGGGCAACAAACTTGATGTGGGTTAAGGAATAGATAACATTAAGAAATACTAGATTATTGAAACTAGAAGGACATGGTTTATTTATTTTTTTTAATAAAATATTTTTATTTTTTTTAAGACAAACATAAACAAACAAATACATAAAAAACATAAAACCATCTTCCATTTTGTACAGTGTGTCAGTTGGTCACGCATCATTTGTGCTATCCTTTCATAGTCATCACTCACAATTTATNTGTTTATATATTTATCAGTTATTAATCATTTATGACTAATCTATTTATTTCATCATTTAATACAAGATATTCTAGCTTTCATTTATAAGATTTGTGTTACACTTTCACCCAATGGTTATCTATGTTTATACTGTAATTACTATCCATCTGTTAAATATCTGAATCTATTACATTATCATGTCTTTTTATCCAACCATTGATAAAACAAATCCCATATCAAATAAAATAGTTTACCTTCTTGTTCTCTAATTTCAAATGTTAATTTACGCATTTCGGCACAGTCCATAATTTTGTTAATAACTTCCCCCTGCATAGGTACTTTTTCATTTTTCCAATTCTTAGCAAATACAATTCTAGCTGCTGTTAAAATATTTACAATCAAATATTACAGTTCTTTATTGTATATTTCCGGTATAATTCCCAGTAAAAATATCTCTGGTTTAAAGTCTATATGCTGTTTTATCATTTTTTACAATATGGATCTTAGTCCAATATCCTTTTGCATCCGAGCATGAAGGACATGATTTATTGCCTTCTTATGGTACAAGGGAACTAAAACACAAGGGTATTTCAGAAGACACTATATACGAGAGGCTTTGTTATTAAATTGGGAGAAGACTAAAAAGCAATACTATTTAAAAATTCCAGTCTGGTTATCGACTATTGAAGCATTTTCATACCCAATAACATATAAAAAGGAACAAACAGTTAGATATGGTGAAATATAGAATGAAAAGGGTGAACTTAAATCTATGCAAGAACTAGAAGAACAAGGTATAAGGATGAATTGGCCTTCATATGTGCAAATACACTCTAGATATGACAAAGATCTTAAAACAGAAGGTTTTTATGATAAATCGACTGATTTGGATAAAATTTTGACAGGTACTGATGAAAAGGTGATCAAAAAACTATATGGACATTTATTAGAGGTTAAACTAGAAGAAGAACAAGTTAAAGAAACAATGATTGCTTGGGGGAAAAATTTTGGGCATGGGATTGATTTAGAGAAATGGCAAAAACTGTGGTCTCAAAATTATAAAATGACAATGTCAACAGCATATAAGGAAAATTCAAGGTGCTAGTTTTGATTTATAAAGTTCTCCATGGCTTGGGTCCAGGGTACTTGCAG
>AZIM01004156.1:77724-93196 GCA_000516915.1 Ophiophagus hannah | reverse complement strand
CTTATACCTATTATCTTGTAAGTGATTGGCAAATCAAATAAATCAAATAAATAAATAATAAATAAGTTTAATACAGAGTTGAATGAAGAATTGAATCACCTGTTCTTTTCTCCTTTTTCTTAAACTGTTCATCAGAACAGAAGACTCAAACCAGCAACTCTCAATTAGACTAAATCTAGACATCATTGCATTTTTATTTCTTATTTGAAAGGGAAATTTGAGACAAATTGGTTTCTTCTGATCACAGGACATTATAGTCAGATAACAGTATTCTGTAATATATTCCTTCATGAAAATGGATATTTTGGCTTGAACATGGGTTTCTCATATCCCCTCAGCTATTTGCTACCCATCTTTGACACAATAGTGTTAGTTTGGAATGGAATGTTTTCCTGTTAATTTTGGCATGAATTCTATCATCATATTTACAAATGAATAGATTGTTCCAGGCCAGATTTTTCATCAAGTTGCCAATTATACAAGCAGTAAACAATTATTGAATATGTTCATAAAGGTTAGTCTCTTTGTTAATTTTACTTGTTTTATTATAGGGTTTTTTAAAAAAGAAAGTAGGCAAAAGAGCCAAAGCAATAAACATTAATAAACAGAAGAAAAATGGGAAAAACAAAATAAAAGAATATGCAAATAAAAAATACCATGTAAAATATTGAGCACGATGACAATTTCTAATAAAAAATTAAAAATAAGGTTTCATTGTTACAACACTCATTAAATATATGCCAAAGGGAAACATTTTGTATCATTTTTTGATTGGAAGAAAGTATTGCTTTTTCAAAAACTGGTAAATTACATATCTCCTAAATCAAATCCTTAATATATGGAATAATATTATTTTTCCAATTTCTTAAAACAATTAACTTGGTAAGCCCTTATGCCCAATATAGACTCAAAAACTTCTAAATCCCATATTTTGGAAGATAATTCAACATAACATTAACTTCTTTTAGATTAAAAAAATATCCCAAAATCTATTTATATTTATTAAACTATTGTTCCAAAAAAGTTGCCAATAACTCACAAGACCAAATAATGTGTGTCAGTGACTGCTCCAATCTTAAGTCTAATGAGACCAATTTAACATTCTTTAAAATGGCAACAATTCATGTGCCATTATTGGATATACTAGTTCTTTAGTTCATATATTATAAATAATATTGATATAAATTATACTTTTTTTAAAAAAGTTGAAAGAAACACAATGTATATTTAATTTCAAATATCAGTTCTATCAAAGGCAAAAATAGTATTTCAAGTTTCTTTAAAGCAGTCAAGTTGCATGTTTCATACTGAGCCATTAAAAAGGTCTGAAGTTGACTACAGTGACATTGTTGTGAGTTAAGCAAGCAATGTTATATTTGAAATTTAGAAAAAAAAAAACCTTAAAATAATCATTACAAAGTAAATGATTTAAAGTAGTATTCACTATTCCACCCAAAGTTTTCAATAAAAGGTTTTGCCCCTTATTTTTTACAACATAATTCTTCCACAGAGTTAAACATTCATGACCATGAACATCAATATCCAATCTAACCCAACTCAATAGGCCCAAAAATATCTAGCTGCTGTCAGTCAAGATTCTTTTTACCGTATATTGTACCAGCAATTGCTGAATCCTTAATGGAGACAACATTGTTTTTTTCAAAGATGTCCACAAAAGTAAATAATCTACTAATCTTCATTCAATGTAAATATGATTAGTTGAATACAATTTAAAACATAAATTAATCATGGAAGAATTATTAATCACAAAAGTTAATGCTCAAATGTGGATGCTTTCTGAAATTTGTTCAAGCCTTTATAATACTCCAGATATTTATTTATTTCAAAGTCTTGCATGGCTGCTCACCTTATGTGTCACAATTGTAGATGGCTAATAAAATCATAATAATGCCAACGGAATAATAAAGGAAATAATAAATCCAAAACAACTAATCCCCAATTCCATGTCTATTCTAGTACAAATTATGCTCCCACTAACAAAGGCAATGAATATTATATAAAATAAGTTAAGCACACTTAAATTATATTAATTTGAGTAAGAAAAATTAATCTTATAACTGAAAGAAATCAGTGAGTCTTAAAAACATGACTGTGATCATACATTTTATATTGTGCCTTCCTTGATGATTTTCAACTTTCTTTGTTAAAAAATATTGCAAGAGAGTATATAACTGTCATGTCTGGACAGTAAAAATACTGACAACAATTTGGTAGCAAAGATATACAGAAAGCCATGAATCACATACCAGACATTATTTTGGTAAGCAATCAGTTTAGAATCCAATGGCCAATTAATGGAAACAAGCCTCTGAATATGACTAATTCAAAGTGATGAACTTTTTCTTGTTCAACTCTTAAGATTCTTTATAACGGTTATTGTTTTTTTGTTTTTTTTTTCCCATGGATACTATGTTCCATTTAAAACAAACTTATCCATTATTTCTTTTTGAAGTCCTTAAGTTTTTATTTTCATTAATGCTTCTTAGCCAATATATAGACACTTTTAATAAGATTTTTATTATAATTTCCATTTGTGTCACTCTTTTCACTATTGTAGCTCTTAAAATAAATTTGATTCTGAATGACATACTGTTTAATTGGTTCATTATTCAACTGATTATTTTCATTAATAGATTCTTGGGGAAAATATTAATAAATTCATCAGTGGGATGAAATTAAAGCTTTAATGAATTGTTTATTTTTTAACATTTTGTTCTATTGTTCTTATTCATTAACATATAAGAGAAAGTCCATGATACAGAAGAAAAGAAGACAAAGTTTAGTTGTTTGGTTTTCTGGGCAGAATATAAAGGAATATTTATATGTGTAGCAGAGTCCCTTGTGGAGAGAGAGCAGTGGAGCTAACTGGAACAGAAAAAAATGCAACAACTCTGGACTCTTCAAGGACTAAAGAACCTACTGAGGTTTATTCTCCCCAGTTCCTTGAGCATTCAGGGACAGTCCATGACACCAAAACAGACTCTTTGGAGCCTCAGCAGTCAAATCAAGTACTCAAAATAAATGTCAAAATAAAAAATATGCCCAAGGAAGTACTGTAAATGTACCGTACTGTAAATGAGTCTGGTAGCAGAAGTAAACTTGTTCTCATGGTCTAGCACAAACTTTTTAAATAAAACTTTCAGCTTTAGCTGTGAGCATATAGGCATCTCCTTACTCTCTTGCCCTTCTTTCTTTCTGAATAAGGTTTCCAGTCCTTCTCTGCCTTTCTCAGCTCAGTTTCAATCAAGTGGCATAGAAAGGTAAAGAGATTGTTCTGGTAATGATAATCCAACAAGTATTTTCTCTGTAGACTTATGTTTGTTGCTGTGATCAACTGATACCTACTATTCTTCTTTAACCTTTTTCTCCACACCTATATTTTCTTTAAAAGCAACCTGCATGCTTAGCAAGCACTGATTCTGCATGCATGAATACTATGTGGCTGGGCCTTACTTACAATGAGGCTGGCGTTTTCCATTCAAACCAATATGTGATATTAAAATGCCTAGAAATTAGCTTTGCTCTTTTGTCAGGAAAAAGCACACTTTCCTCGATTTGTATACATTGAAAAAATCTGATACCAAATGCCTTTTGTGCTAGAAATAGCAGAAAAAAGTAGACAGATATTGATACGCCCACATATATGTACAAAATAATGCACGTCCAGCATCAAATCTACCCTCCGAGTGTCAGCTTCAATGCTCTTTCTTACAGAAAAGTCATCAATCTAGTCTGACATCTGAAGTATAGTGAGCAAAGTTCAATACACTTCAGATTCAAAAGGGAATGTGGAAAAGTATAAGGACAAATGAAAACACCAGAATGTAAGATAAATATTGCTATGTGTCACTGAACAAAGCAGCAAATGTACAATATGAGATTTATAGCATCAGCCCTGGAAAAGAAAGAATTTATAGTTTTGACCAGGAATGTATCATTTAAATAAAAAGAAGAATTCTGAAGAAAACAAGAACAAGAAAATATGATAAGACCAGCTGTTCTAAACTCTAGGAACTTAATTGACCAGGTAGGATTTACAAATTTATTCTTCAACTCCAAATGGAGTTTGTTAGATGAATAAAAAAATACAGGAGCCACAGTCAAATCCTTTGCTAGGCTAAATTAGTGCTGAGAACTCATAAAAGTACCCTGCATCACTCTTGTGTTCCACCTTTACCTAGCTTAGGTAAGTTAGGATTGAACAAGAAGATCTAAGATCTGTCTCACAAGAATATAAGGAAATAAGCAATGCTGGCAACTTTGTTCAATTGTTCTATCCTCCAGTCAAAATGAGTGATTGGGTGGATAGCACAAAACAACAACAACAAAACAAAGCTGTCTCTGTTTGTTGCTTAAAATGAACTTTAAAAAATTCTTTATAGAAATGTTGGAAGGGACCTATGGTTATTGACTTACCTAAAACTGTGATAAATGTCTCTGTAACAATGTTTTATAAAAAAAAATGGAAGTAAAAGTCACATCCAAAAGTTCAAACTAAAACAGAACCCACAGTGAGCTTAAAGAAAGCTGCTACACTTCCAAGTAAATGGTCAGGAAACATTCCATTACCACTCTTAAGTATCTCTTTGAGTCTATTACTGTTTTGAGACACAATAGTGCCAATGTCTTTCTTTGTTTATGATTAATTATTGTCAACTTTTCTAAATAAAAGGGTTGTTGGTTCTTACCTAATACGACCTTTCTCGTTGGGTGTAGATAGCACCCAGGATTGGGTTGTCAGTTACTGCTAGCTGATTGACTGAGTCTGTCAAATCTGTGAGGACACTCCTCTGTTGCTAAGGGTGCTCCAGAAATTGGGGAAGGAATGATGACAGACTAACATGTTTTCTTCTTGTTGTTGTTGTGCTTCACTGGATTCGGAATGGACCTCCATCAGGGTGGGGCTGGATGCTATCTCCACTCAATGAGAAAGGTTATATCAGGTAAGAACCAAAAACCCTTCTCCACTGTGGTGGAGATAGCATCCAGGATTGACACATACCAAAGCTGACTGTCTTATGGGTGTGCCTAGTTTGGTCCTAATCCCCTAGACAGGGTGGACCTTTTGAAGAACTCTCCATCCAATGGCTGCCTCCGAAGATGCAAAGGAGTCCAGCTTATAGTGTTTGATGAACGGAGAAGGTGAAGCCCAAGTTGCCGCCCTGCAAACCTCCTCTAGAAAGGCCTGAGTGGCCCACGCCAGCAATGTGGCCGCACTACTTGTTGAATGGGCTGTTATTTTTGGAGGTACCGCAAGTCCCTGGGATTGGTAGGCTTTAGAGATGCACAATCTGATCCATCTCCCCACAGTTGTTGGAGTGACCTTGCAACCCATGGTAGAGGGTTGAAATGATACAAAAAGGGATTCAGTCTTTCTGAAGGGGGAAGTTCATTTAACATATATACGAAGGGACCTTTGAACGTCCAGAGTGTGCCACCTTTTTTCTAATGTATGGACAGGTTTTGGACAGAAATCAGGTAATATCAGTTCCTGGGCCCTGTGGAACCAAGAGTTCACCTTTGGCACAAATGAAGGGTCCAATTTCAAAACAATTCAGTTGGGGTGAAAAATACAAAGGTCCTTCCTGACAGATAAGGCAGCCAAGTCTGAAATCCTTCTGGCCAAGATGATGGCTACCAGGAAGGTCACCTTACAAGACAATAATTGCAGAGAAGTAGATCTCAGTGGTTCAAATGGGGCCTCAGTCAGTGAATGCAGTACTTTAGAGAGGTCCCATGTGGATATTGATGAACCACTGGAGGCCTCAGATTCGTAGTCCTTTTAAGAAATCTGTGTACAGTGGGATGCCTGGATAAGGATTCTAAGCCCCCCAATGAAAGTACAGGCTGCCACCTGCTGTTGTAACGTGTGGGTGACAGGCCCTTGTTAAGTCCTTCTTGAAGAAAGTCCAGCACCTGGGTGACCGAGGCCTTGGTAGGGTCCATCCCAGATCGTGAGCACCATTCTCAGAAAGCCTTTCAGGCCATGTCATAAATGCAATTGGTGGAAGGTCTCCTAGAGACCTGAATGGTTTGTTTCACCTTGAGGATTAATGGTCCCAGATCAGAGATCCCAGCTCAATCTCCAAGTGGTCAATTGCAGCCACTGGGCTTCTAGATGTAACAAGGATCCCTGGCTGAAAGATACTGTGTCTGCCGGTATCCTCCAAGGGTTGGTCACAGATAGGCTTACTAAGTCTGCAAACCATGGCCACCTGGGCCAATGAGGAGCCACAAGTATGAGCTCTGATCTTTCCCCCAATAATTTCTGTATTACCCTCAGGATCAGGGGCAGAGAAGGAAAGGCATAGAGGAGCTCCCATGGCCAAGGGCTGTGTAAGGTGTCCATCCCCTCCACCCCTGGAACCACAAACCTGGAGAACAATCTCGGGAGTTCTGAATAGGAGGCTACTGAGGGAGATTGCCTAGAGGCTGTAGGGCTGCAGATACCCTTTGCTTTATTGTCTCCACTAGTAGAGCCTGCATGTTGAACTGCCCATCTAGATCTGGTCCCACTGCTGGATGGAGTGGGTGTGAAAGTGGCCTCTGGAGCCACTCTGGTTCTTTGTACATTACTTGCTAGCTGCTCTGTTGATGGGCAGATAGAAAAAAATTCTCTTCCCTCAGAAGTTTCAAAAGGGATTCCAGGCTCTTGCCATTTAAACTGCTCTTCAGCTCCCCCTGTGGCCAGCTCCTGCAATTGCCTCCTGTCATTGTGACGAGACCTGACTCGTCTTTCCAATGGTCGCTCCTCATTTTGGTGGAAATCAATACTGGTGCTGTTGGGAACAGCTTCCAGACTTTCCTGGGGTGTTTCTTTCTGCCCCTTTGCCCACAGCCTGTTCATCACCCTGTCTCTGCGATGCTCGTCAGCTCTGCTGCCTTGGAGCTCTTTCAAACCCCTGCAGCCTTGGCTCTTGGCTTGGGGTCTTCTGCTGAAGCTGTCACACCTGGTTCTGAAGGGCTGAGAGAGAGCGTGATGGCCTGTGAGTTGTCTCCTCCACTCTCCTGTTCGCATGGCTGGCATTTTCTGAGAAATCCGCCATTTTGGCTAACTGACAGGCAGCCTCTTCTCCCTTTAATCTGCTGACCTGTGGCTCTGAAGGCACAAGGAGATAGACTAGAACTTTAGCTGGTGAAGGGTAAAAGTGGGAAAGCTGTCAAAATCCTGTCACCAATGACAGCTGCCTTCGCGCCCTTTTTAAAACACCGCCATGGATTAAAAAGGCTCTGGCAGCCATTTAAAGCCTCACACTAGCCCTCCCAAGCCAAAGCAATAAGGGTGTGGAGGTATCCTCAGACACACTGCCCTAAAAGCCTCCTTACTTGAAGGGAATCGGCCCTCAGCCAATCCGCCAACTTCACTCCAGGCCAAAGCCCCGAATGATCAGACTTTTGACAGCCACTCAGACCGGGAGCCGGCTGTCACCTCGATAGCATTCAGTATTGGATTTCTCTAATTTTAAACAATTTAATGTCGAACTCGAAGAGCACTGAAGAAATATGTTGTCCTAGCTGCTTGACTGAGTCAATTTCTGAAGCATCCTTAGCAACAGGGGAGTGTCCTCACAGATCTGACAGTCCAATCAGCTAGTGACAACTGACAACCCAATCCTGGATACTATCTCCACCACAATAGAGAATAATTTTGATTACTGAATTTCATATAAATGTGGAAATAGAACAATCTTCTAGGGTAAGTGCCAACAAAAATTCAGAATCAAAACCATCTGTATTCTGACAGATGCTTTTAAATTATATTCCTTTCTATCAGAAATGCATTTCAGATGAAGAGAGGTGGTACACATAATCTCATACCTATTCTCATAAATGTTACCTTTGCTTGAAAACCTCCAGTAATGGAGCACTCATAACTCCAGGAGGCTGGATGTTCTATTGCTTAACAGCTTCCCAGGAAAGTTGCTTTGATTTTGAGTTTGAGTGTCGCTCTGTAAAGCTTCCACCCATTGATTCTTTTCCTATCCTATCATCAATTGCATGCAATATGAGTCCAACGTCCTATACAATCAGGGCCATGATGTGGACAGCTGTTTCTATATTCAAGCAAACATGATCTTCAAACTAAATAATTACAGACTGTGTAATAAGTACACAATCCCATTCTCTGATAATTTCCAATTTTTGCTACATTCAGGCATTACATTGAAAAAGTGTTCTGGTTTTCTACACCATCATGGAAGCGTAAAAGAATGTGGTCCTTGCATGAAGGAAGTCAATAGTGTATAAGACAAATAAGATAAGCATTTCATCACCCAAATAGTTTCCAGTGCCAGTTCTCTGGTTTTTTAAAGGATTTTTTTGCAATACAATGGGAAATATTTATTATATAAAGACACTCTTTTGTTCATTGAGCCAAGTTTTTTTTCAGGAAGAGATTGTTCCATTATTTGCTTTGCAATTATTTTCACTGGAGAGGCAAGAAATGATCTTGACATTTTCTGTACAATCCTTTCCCAATATTTAGTCATGAAATGATAGAAGAAGGGCTAAAATGCAACTATAACTATAACAGAAAAACAGGAATACAGTTTAAAAGTTATATTTTGTAAAAGAGTTTCTTGACAATCTATATGAAGATATGCAGCCAGAGTTTGGAGAAGCTTTTAGCTCAATGGTGTACCTAAATTAGTTCTTAAGTCAAAAGAGCCCATACATTATTTAAAGAGAGACATAGAGAGGTCAAAAGGCAACCTATTGGTTCTTACATGTCCTTACAGGTTGGCAGAAAAACAGTGTTTTCTTTAAAAGAACTAGCCTCAATTCGTGCACTAAGAAATGAGGCAATCATTTAATTTTATTATTTAATTAACCTATAAAAAGAGTAGTTAAAGTATTGTTTGACTATGACCATGTAGATCCCAAGTGCTAGACTTCTGCATTTTCAATTACATTTTAAGCTACAATATTATTTTTTTTCTGAGTTTTCTGGTTCTTAGAACAGCTTGCTTGTACTGAAGGGACAAGATGCCTAAGAAATTTTCACAGAGACTCCAGAGACTTCAAAAAGGTAGCAGCAAGACTTCAGTGTAGCTTGTATATTAGATGTGGTGTCAATATTGCTATTATCTTGAAATCATAGAATGATATTAACAAGTTGAAGTCTCTCATACCATAATGAATGGTATGAAGTCTCTCATATCATAATGAATTTTTGTTACATTTGTTTTTGACTATGTATAGAAACTTGATGACTAAAGGGCATTTTTTTTCCTGCAAAAAAATGCAGGAAAAGTTTTAGAGAGAGCATTTTGGTTTTAGCTAAGTCAAATGAAAACACTGTAGACAAATTTAGCTTGCTTTACCTTGTAANTATGAATGACTATGCTTTGTGATGTTGATCTGTTTCTCACAGAGTTTTACTGTTTAATTCTTTACCATAGAGACTCCAGCAAAGTCCCCCATCCCAGTTACATTAAATGTACATAAATATTCAAGTGCATTTTTTTTCATGTTACTCAGGCATTTTATTGTATGTTTGTGTTAGGCAAATTCATAAATCAAATCATTCCAGAGGACCGAGACAGAGTTCAAATATCAGCATTTGGGCAACAAAATATCAGGACGGCCTATTCTGGGTCAAGGCATAAGCACAATCCCTTGCCCCGGCTCACAAACAATAAACATTGTTTCCATAGTGAGCTGACAAACATGGGGCTTTATGCAAATTTCTATAACTACAGGATAGTGCAAAACTGCAAAGCTCCCAACACTTATTTTTACGTGCATACCTAGAAAACCTTTTAATCAGCACGCTGACCTTGGCAGAGACAGTGACTACTTTAAGGAAGGCTATGTCCTTCTTATAAATACTCCTTTCTAATGCTTTGATTATTCTACCCTGATTCAGCAGATGCTCAATAAAATTAGCATGGCTATAAGATTATCTAGATGTATTGATTTAAAGTTAAATTAACTCAGCTGATGCTCACCAACTTGATCTGGCTACAAAATCATGCAAGCGTGCTGTGCGGCTCTTCACTAAAATTGTATTCCCTGGATGGTCCTCAGCATCTTTGAAAAGCCTCTGCCTTTTCTTAAGTATTTTAGTGCCAGCTCAGTCTCATGCCTGGGAAGCTACAGCAGTGAATCTGAATCAGAGTCCCGGTTTTAACAAATATAAGAAATTACCATGGTAATAACTTGCTTTTTTTCCCCATTTCACTTTTCCCTTGTTTGAAGATGAGGAATTGCTTTAAATTATATTAAGCTTATTATGTGCTCAACTAGGGATAGTAGCTTGTCAACTTTGCTATCTTTAGAAAGCTAAGCAGGACTGTACTTTGTACTTAGAATGGGGATCCTCACCATTGGTGGGATTAATTTTTTTTTACTACCAGTTATGTGTGCGTAGCTTGGTTGGTGTGGCATGGCTTGATGGGCATGGTGTGGCTTGATGTGCATGGCAGGGGAAGGATACCACAAAATCTCCATTCCCACCCCATGCCAGGGGAAGGTTACTGCAAAATCCCNATGGCTTGATGGGCATGGTGTGGCTTGATGTGCATGGCAGGGGAAGGATACCACAAAATCTCCATTCCCACCCCATTCCAGGGGAAGGTTACTGCAAAATCCCATTCCCTCCCTACCCCATTAACCTGTTGAGTTAATTGAGCCAATTGCACAATATTTGAAAGAAAGCTATAAATTTGTGTTTATGTGGCCACAAGAAACTGATTTGAATAAACTTTTAATTTTATCTTTTGTTGGGTAGATACTAGTATTTGCATGTGTTCTGGTTCAAAATGATAAATGTTTTACTGATTTTCAACAGAAGGATCTGAGGTTTCATATATAATCCAAACATCAAAAATGTCATCAAAAAAGCAAAAGCACAACAAAGAATGTTCTTTCTGCACCAACTCAGAAAGCTCAAAGTGTCCAAGGAGCTGCTGATTCAGTTCTACAGAGAAATTATTGAGTCTGTCATCTGCAGCTCTATAACTGTCTGGTTTGGCTCTGCAACCAAAAAAACAGACAGAGACTTCAACTGATAATTAGAACTCGTCTTTTTTGTTAACGATGGTTGGACGGAAGCATTAAGCACCTGTATACTACACAAGTCAAAAAGAGGGCTCTGAAAATATCTACAGACCCTTCACATCCTGGACATAAATTGTTTCAACTTATTCCCTCAAAATGACATTATAGAGCATTGCACATCAGAATAACTAGACACAAGGCAGTTTTTTACCAAATGCCATCACTCTCCTAAACAAGTAATTCCCACAATACTGTCAAACTATTTACTAAGACTGTATTACTATTCTTATAATCTTATCCATCCTATTACCTATCTCCTCCCACTTATGACTATAACCTTGTTGCTTATATCTTTATGATTTATATTATTTTATTTAGTTTCCTAGTATGAATTGATTGCTTATATAGTATTCTATGNTGTTGTATCTTATGATTCTTGATTAATCTTTCTTTCCTTCATTTCTCATAGTTTCATTGTTTATTTATAATGTCTGAACTTGATTTGACTAGCTTGTACTGTACATATAGTAGTACAGTCATGAACTCAGTAACTCTTGCTGCATGTGTCTGCATGCTGCATATCTCCTCATTCATTGTAGCAATAACAACTTTAACTATAGAAAATATGTTTCTGTATGCTTTTCTGGAAATTTCCATTATCTATGGAAATTTCCATTATCTATGGAAATTTCCATTATCTATGGAAATTTCCATTATCTATGGAAATTTTCTAATAAATAGACTTATTTTCCCTTGCTATTCATTTACCTTGAATTTTCCTTTTTTATATTTTTAATTTAATAAAAAATACTTTTTAATTTTGTTCTGGTTTTTTTTTCTTTAATATATTATATGGGGGTTTTGCTCTTCTTTCCATTAAATAGTTATCATTCTTTGTCCCTTTCTCTTTCCTCTTTCATTTTTAAACCTTTTTACCCAAATCCATAAATCTCAATTTAATTTTTCTTCTTTTAACAAAACATCCATAGATGATTTAACCTTAAATTTTGAAAAATGAGAAATACAAGTGGGTTTTTTTCTCATAGGTATTCTGGTATTTGTGATTGTATTTGTGTGTTCCGAGAAGATCTTAAATATTTATTTCCCTATTACAATTTTTTAAAAAAGAGCTCATCTTTACTAGCTGACAGCCCTGATAATGTGCTACTGTCTTTTGTAATGATGTGTTGCAACCTGCTCCAAAAAGTCACTTTAGCGAAGTGCAGCATTTGCCTTATAAGTAAAGGTCAATTAGCAAGAAATCTTTGGGGTTGCTAGAGCTAAAATAGCTGTCCTTGGAGAATACAATCCTGCAATTCTTTGAAGTTCTTGAATTCTCTGATTGGCAGGGAAGTATTTTCCAGGTTTCCCCCCCTCTATTTCCCTGCTTTCTAAGTGATTCTATTGATTTACATTTTGTAGTATGAATAAACAAATTAGAAGGCATGATTCTCTGAATTATTTGTAATAAAGGCATAGAAAGCAAAATAGGCTATCTCATTGGCAAAGACTTTTTCATATGTATTTTAATGATTTTTTCCTATGAGAATACATTTCTATTTTTTATGGCAAGGTGTGGCTATTGAATAACAAGCAGCAATAATAAAAGTATATCAATGAGAGTGGAAAAAAGACAAGAAAATTTAAAATTGGGCTAGAAGGCTGAGCTTTTAAAAATGTCCCCAATCATTAATAGTGTTAGACCATTCATAGGAGTGACTGTATTATCTGAACCCAGCTCTTAGCTAAAGCATATACAACAAGAGCAATAAGGGTTATTTTGAAAAGCAAAATAAACTTTAAAAGTAATAAATCTGAGAGATTTGCTAAAGAAACCATGAATTAACAATTCACTTCACAAAAGCTTGTGAGTGGATCACTGCTTCAATGGTTGTGAAACATTTGAGCTTAATATATGATAATCTATTAGTAATTAAAACAAAATGAAAATATCTTGCTCTCTGTCAGTATAATTCTTATTAACAAATGCTTAAGGCAAAGAAGAAGATTGCATTTCAGACTGCAGATGGACAAAACATTATTAGATGAAATGATTTCCAAAGAAGAACCAAATGTTCTGTGTTTCCCAAATAATGTTTATATATTTGATACCATAATATCCCAGACTATAGAGGGCAGTATAATGTGGCTTCCAGGGTTTCAGATTCAAAGGATGGATTGGTGTACAGTGATATACAGGAAAGAGAGAGGAGGCTTCTATGTTAATAACCACTGGAGCAAAGATGTTACAGTACTAAAGAAATATTTCAATGTGGACTTAGAGACACTATTCATCAATTGCACACCCTAAAAGAATGTACTCACTGATACTATGACATCATATGTTAGCTTTTGTGAGGATGTGTGTCTGCCTACCAAAGGCTTGTGTATGTATAATAATAATAAATTTTAGTTCACAGCTAAACTCAAGCAGCTACATTGTGCCAAAATGGGACCTACAGGAAACAGTGTTTTGTACAATCAGGCCAGGAATGTATTAACAAGGGAGATTACAGTAGGATAGCAAAGAGAAGTCTGTTCAAGCAACTTCAAAAACACTCCAGTCTGTGCAATCAAAGCAAGCCTGTAGCTCTAACTTTCTCTTTTAGCAAGCAAGTCTGTAGATATAACAAAGAGAAACTACTGAAAAAAGCTGGAAAATCAATTCTCAACTAATAAACCAGCAAGTATGTGGAGAAGCCTATAGAATATCATTGGCGACAGCAGACCCTCACTCCCTTACTGAAGAGAATCGTCAACATATGACCTGTATGTATTCTATTGCAGTTTTGAGAGAAGATCCCATTTATCTACCATATTTTCCACACCTCAGATACACCAACAGTAGCCAAAGCTCCTACACCTATCTCCTACATCTATCGCTGCCCTCCCTACTTCTGGTGATCTTAGAAAAAGATGGGCGAGGTCTATTTCATAGACAAAGGATTAGAAAATAACTAGGAACAGACAGAATAATTCCTTCCTGCTTCAAAGCCTGTGCTAACAATTGGCCCTCATGTTAACCCACATGTTTAATAAATCATTAGATACGTGTTATGTCCTTTCTTGCTTGAAATGCTCTACTATCATTCCAGTTCCCAAGAAACTCCCCAACTAGGTCCTGAGTGACTATAGACTGGTTACTCTGACATCTGTACTTATAAAAGATCTTTGAAGGCTTAGGGCTAGCCCACCTTAAAATCATTATGGATCCACTGTTAGACCCCTTGCAATTTGCCTACAGAGCAAATAAGTCAGCTGATGATGCTGTCTATGTGCACTGCACTACATCTTGCAACATCTGAATCTCCAGAATTCTTTTTTGTGTGTGTGTGGACTTCAGCTAGGCATTCAATACCATAATTTACGAAATTATTCACTCTAAACTGATTCAACTAACTGTGCCTGTCCATACTTGTCAGTGGATTATTAACTTTTTGACGAAAAGCAACAGGTGACACTAGGAAAATCACATCAAGTACCCAGCCAATTAGCACAGGTACCCTTCAGGACTATGTGCTCTCTCCCTTGCTCTTCTCTCTATATACTAAAGACTGCATCTCTTGGGATACTTCTGTTAAAGTACTAAGTTTATAGATGCTACAACAGTCATTGGACTTACTCAAGACAGTGATGAGTCTGCATATAGATATAAGATTGAACAACTGGCCCTATGGTAGAGTTCGAACAATCTGGAACTGAACATGCTTAAAACTGTAGAGATGAGAGTGGATTTTAGGAGGAGCCTTTCTATTCTACCACCTCTTACTATATTTGAGAGCACAGTATCAGCAGTACAGTAATTTCAGGTTTTTGGCTTTTATAACCTCCCAGAATTTGAACACCTAACACCTGACATTAGAACCATCATTACAAAGGTACAACAAAAAATATTCTTCATTTATCAAGTCAGAAAGTTTAAACTGCCCCAGGAGCTATTCATACATTTCTACAGAAAAATTATTAAGTCTCCCATTTGAATTTCTATAACTGTCTGATTTGGAACAGAAACCAAACAAGATAAATACAGACTCCAAAGGATAGTTAGAATTGCAGAAATGAACAATTGCAACCAGCTTGAATCATTTTATTAATATTTCATGCGATACAAAATTGTGTTTAACAACCTACGAGATAGAAAACAAGGATACATGGAAAATACTATGACACACAGAAAATCTGATATGAAATCAGATAGCTAACATATAAATGTTAATGGATAAAACAATAATTTTAAAATAGTGGTTTCTTTTTCATGTATTATTATCATAGGGCTTTTCATCGCTTAAATCATGCCAAATTGTGGTACATATTAAGGCTAATACAATGTCCGAATACCTGATTTTCAGGACCTGTTACAATACAGAAAATCCTCAATTTACAACAGTTCACTTAGTGACTTTTGGAATTTACAACAGCAGGGAAAAAGTGACTTAAGACCATTTTTCAC
>AZIM01004156.1:14726-28526 GCA_000516915.1 Ophiophagus hannah | reverse complement strand
CTTTCTTTCTTTCTTTCTTTCTTCTTGCCAAGATGTAATCAAACTCTTTTGAGCCATTTCTATTGTGCTGCTTCACAAATTCCCTACATATTATAACATTCTGTCCTAAGGTGGACATTTGAATCAGGAATGTGTAATTATTCATTTTCATTTTTTTCGTATATTTTGCACATTTCTATACCTATGCATATTAACATACACAGGTATATATGCACATTTTCATATATGCACATTTTCATGTATATGCATATATGATTTTTTTGATCTTAAAATATTGCTGCAGTTCAAAAAAATAATATGAATTCCTTAGCTAATTCACTGATACTCCTTCTCTAGCAAAGTCACCAGGACTTCAAGTCAGATGCAACCAATTGGTGAAAGCATGGGCAGGCTGATATGACATAAGCTCTGTCCCTCTGTATGTATGTTATGATGTCCCCCACACTTATAAAGTGGCAGCATGAGAGTGTGAAGCTGCTTTCAATGTTATGGCAAAAGTGCTGAAGGCTGCAAACTTCTCTGCTTCAGGGGTGTCTTTCAATTATGATGGTTGAGTTGAAGGTCCTGTTTCTTATCTTTTAAGTTACTGGATGTGATGGCTTCAATGGTGATTGTAAACTAAGTACAATGTTTCTACTTCCCCTTCAATTCTGTTTTCAATAAAACATATCTGTTTTAAAATGGAGTCATTTTACTATCCAAACATTTATGTATGTAAATAATTTTAAAAATTGTGAAAGTCAAAGGAATGAGTTGAAGGTTCATGTTCATCTTAGCAGATTTTGAACTGCTTTGGCCAGGCAATAACTCCCTCCTTTAGGTAGAGAAGAATATTTAAATGTAAGTACATATATACAGTTTATATATTTGGAACCCCTGCTGCATTTGGTTGTGTGGTGTTCAACTCAAATTGAATTCACAATGATTTAAATGATGGTAGTTCAGAGAAACAAAACTCATTATATGCTGTTCTTTCCTGAACTATCAGAACTATTTCCCTATTTGATGCAAGTCATATTTCTTACACTTTAAACAAACATAGGCATATTTCTTATCTTATGAAAAGATTCTAAGCTACCTATTTCTTTTATGGTTTGAAGTGTGTTCACTAGTGTGCCTAGTAAAAACCCTGGAGGTCCTCAACAAAACAAACTACAGCACTATGGAGATGTGGGATCTGAAGAATTTGGAGATTTATTTATCCTCAATTCTTTGACTTTCTATGAACTTTTAAAAAGTGGATTTGTTCAAAAAGCCTTTAATGAAACTCAATATTTCAACAGACCCCTGCTAGGATATAATCGCTTTTATAACTTCCAAGATGCTCTCTGAAATTAGACACTCTAATGTGCCCCAGTTTCATCAATTTATTTAACCTTGTTCAAAATGTGAATGTTTTTTTACATGTGACAAGCAAGTGGGCTTGTGATTTCTGAAAAGAGTACTTTGAGCAGTTTGAACAAGACTCATTTCATATTGATTTTTATATGTGAAATATTAATGTTTTGTATGTTTATGGCTGTTATATATAGCTGAAGACAAAATGGATTAATCCTTTAATTTCCTGTTCACTTCTCTACCACATGTATTGTTCCAATGGTTATGAGGCTGTTCTTTCTCAAGTAAATCAATTTTTTTAATTAATAAGTTTCTATTCTTATCTGTTTATTTTTTAATGTCAGAACATGCTTATTTTATATTGAAAACTTATTTTCTTTGACACTTAAGTATTGTTTTATAGTCTTTAGAGTTCTTATAATCCTAATGAAACTGAGATTTATGATGCCCATGACAAACACTCTTGTTTTCAGTCCTAAAATGTTACTATGGGGACAGAATTGATATCCATGCATTCCAAAAGAAATTTATTATAAAGTACATACTGTCCAGGACAGGAAAAACCACCATGAAAAAGATGAGGAACTACCAGTGTAGAGATTTATGACTGCTTTGAAATTACAACTTGTTTGTATAAGACAACTTTCAATGACCAAGTACTCTAATCAAAATCAAACAATCTTGTTCATCTTAAGTTCTATCACCAATTCACCAAAGAAAGTTGCAGGGTTTCATGTAAATTCTTTCTTGTAAAACAGAGCTGTCTTTTTATTTTAAAAATAAAATATGCTCATAAACTACATGCTGCTTTATTTCTTCATACTAATATGAACAAGAATAAATAGCCAAATTGCTCTTTTTGGAATAGTCATATGCCATTTGACAGAGCTGTACTTGGGAAGTGATGTGAAGTACTAGAGTAGCACGTTCAGTTATTTTTCATTGGCATGATACAATGTGGTTTATCTCTAGCTGCCAAGATAGCTTCAGAGTAAACATAAAAAGTCTGATCAATAATGTTGTTTGGGATATAGTCCATTATAAGGCTACATAATTGGATCATTCTGTTCTCCTCTAAGGCTTCAGTCTGGAATATCTGAATTGCTGTACCAATGGGCACTCAAGAGCAACAACACTGAAAACAGCAACAACAAATGAAGGCCAACTTTATGCTCCAGTTGGCAACTGAAGAAGACAAATAACATGTTCTGGCTTTAACAAAGAAATCTGGTGGGCATCAACCGCAATGGCAATATTGACCATTTTGTCACCTGAGTGTAACATTTAGGAGCATTTCAGAATGGGATAAAAATTGCAGAAATCACAAACAGATGGATCATTCTTATGAGACCATTCAGCAAGTCTGGCTGATGACAAACAAAGCCAATCTTCTGTGGGAGGCGTATGTGAAGACAAGATAGTAAAACAGAAGAATGATAATAATTTTCTAGGTGAATTGTCTCATTCATTGTTTGTGCTGTAAATGAACTAATATATTTTTAATCAACAAGCCAAAACAATTCTCTAAAACATAATACTGTCTGGCATTTAATGTGCTATTTAGTGATATTTAATAGCTGCTTTATGATAATTACAAACCCCTTCAATCTATTGGAGAGTATAATAAGTATTGGCTTATTGGAAATAATAATAGGAATATTAAGAATGCTAATTCAATCAACATTAAGCCAGTTGTTAATGCCAGTGGCACCAATGTTTCTTTCAGTTATAACTGGTCAATCTTATTGATTTCAATTGGAAACAATATTTTAACTGGATTAGGATTCAATTCACAGTGCAGATTAATTGTCTAAAGACTATTTAGTAATAATTAATCAATTTTATCTATCTCATATTTTCATACAATTGTAATTATCAAGGTTGTGACAGTAAATAATAATGTTACAACATGTGAAGTAATGGGTTCAAACAGGAGGAATAAAGATTAATCAGTTTTGTAATCTGGATTTTGTATTCTTTTATTTCTAGTTATTGTACAGCATTGACTGTCTTGTGAGTGTATTGTGCTCTTGTGTGTACCTGTCAATGTTATAAAGAAAAGAAACAGAAATTCACAGAACTAGTTATATGACAGCACAATTATTTTTTTGTGCTGCTATTATGCCTAACAGTGAACCAAAATAAAAACAGAAGACTCATTGTTGTAAATTATCCCCTGATCTGTTGAGGACCTGTACAGAAATGCATTTAGGGAAATGTAACAGACAAAACAGAATTATTGCTGCTAAAAGACCAACCAATATATTAGTGATCTTTGTTAAATCACTTCATAGAAATAGAATGCAAGATATCTCTATGTAATAAAGCAAAAGAAATATTTTAACTAGCTAAAAAGGCTAAGTACTGAACATTCTGAGCAACACATGTCCTGCAGTGGAGGACTTATACATTCAGGAGCACAGTATGGAATGAATAAGGTGAAGATTGCAGAGCCTAAACTACATTTCAGTCTTCAGAGCAGATATTTTCATTTAGTAAATAGAAATTTAACTGGCTAAGTGGTTTGCTATTATTTTAATCCCTTAAAAAAAAGAAATACATTTTATAAGGCTTCCCAAATCTCAAATAGATATTTTAAATATGTAAATCAATAAATGGGTTATATATACAGTTTGTATGATAGCTAAAATAATAGCTAAAATGCAATTTCATCTTCAGGAATCAAATTCAATAATTATTACTATGGAATCATTTTACTACTATTCTCAAATAATTGGATATGAATACATAAAAACTTCATTTGTATGGATACAAAAATTCCTTGCTTAAAATACCAATATAAATCTATTATTTTTGTTTATATCCTCATTGACATACATGCATAAATGCAGATGATAGATAGATAGATAGATAGATNNNNAGATAGATAGATAGATAGATAGATTATTAAGCAACCATAACATTAATATTTGTTTTATAAACAAGCCTGCAGTAAATATTAATGCTGAAAATGTGACTGTGCTCTGATGTCCATCATGGAGTCTATGATGGAAAAAAATTATGTTATTATTTAGCTAAATACAATTGGGGTGGAGTGAGAATGTGATTCTTGCATTTATCATTAATTTATTCTTATATTAATGTTATAATTAATTTATTGTTATATTAATTAGCATAAAACACCAGATTGTTGATGATAATTCTCCATGTGTGAACATGTCTTTTTCTCTTGAGAGGGGTACTAAAAGAATTGCCAAATTGTGGAAGGAGCTAGAAATATAAAGTGGGTGACATGTCAATTGGAAAGCCAGAGTAAGAGCAACTGGTAGATTTATTTCTCCTTTGACAATACATTGCATGATATGTCTTTCTTTTATACTTTCACCATTATTTGTTAACAGTCACTATTAACAAATATGAAATACATTACATATTCAACTACTGGAATCCCATCACTCATAGGCAAATATAAATACTGAAATCAAATATAATTGGGCTTCAGGTAAGATATCAAATATTTGTAAAATAACTATTGAAAGACAATCTTGGAATATTTGACTTGTGAATTACCCTGTTATACTTCACCATTTATGTGTGAGCTTGTGGAAATAACAATGGAGCTTCAAGGATGTCATTAAAATAAAATACAATCAATCAATCAATCAATCAATCATAAATTGAGGGTTGTGTAAATGTTGCTGTCTAATATGTAGCTCTTGGCAAAAAATATATCTACTTTTCCTATTAAATATGCTATATCCATCCATCCACTCCATTTATATGGCTATCTATCTCAAGTATATGACTCAGGGTGGTTCATAACATTAAAGTACTGCTTATTCCCCAATACAGTACATGTTACCTTTTTGTTTATCACAAATTTATATTGTTATGTCCTATTAAAAAGAGAAAGCAATGTCAGTTGTTCAGGCTTATAGAAATATAAAACATTCTTACGCAGTATTGTCCAAAATATATCTAAAATGTCTTTGGAAATAAACCAGGATAACACATATTTCAGAACTTTCAAGCAAAGTAAAGGGAACTGATGGTCTATTTCTTCATGTCATTTTATTTCTGTGGTAAAATAAACCAAATGGTTTGCTGAAAAAAATTGGATGAATTCCAGATGAACAGCTACTATTCAGATTAATAGTGACAGCTCATCCTGAAAAATGTGGTTATTTTCAAATGATGGATATGAATTCAAAGGGGTGTGAAAAACTACAGCATTCATATTGCTCAGGAACTGTTGACAGTTTGGCATTTCCCTAAAATGGATTAGAAACAAGCCAGAACTTTGCATTTTGCATTTCCATTAAGCAGAAATTCCTTATTAAATGATCACTATTCAAATATACATTCAATGCCAAAAATATCAAAATCAAAGAATCAGACTTCTATTACATTGCTGAGGTGCAATATGCAATCCTCCAGACATTTTAAGATCCAATTTCCATCAGTCCCAGATGTTATGGGCAAGGGATTGCAGCTCAATAACAATTGGATAGCCACAATTTTAGATTTCCATGTAATATTAATCAAACAGCCTCCTAGAAGTTCAAATTACTATGAGAGAAATGCTGTGATACAAATCCTTTAAGTTATTGCACACAGTGGTAAGATTCACTTTTACAACCACTACTGAACTTGGGGTGGATATATGTATGGGGGAGGGGAAATCCTGGTTTGTCACCACAGAGAAGCTTTAGATTACTGAAACCTCAGAGCCTTAATAAAGCATTAGTAAAACATTTAGAATACTGCATTCCATTTTGGTCACCACAATACAAAAAATACATTGAGACTGGAAAGAGTGAAAAAAAAAAAGCAACAAAGATTAATAGAGAACTGGAGGCTAAAACACATGAAGAATGATTGCAGGAATTGGGTATGTCTAGTTTAGTGAAAAGAAGGAGTAGGACATGATAGCTGTGTTCCAATATTTGAGGGGCTGCCACAAAGAAAAGAAGGTCAACCTATTCTCCATAGCACCATAAAGCAAGACAAGAGACAATGAATGAAAACTAATCAAGGAGAGAAGCAACCTCAAACTAAGAAATTTTCCAGTGAGAACAGTCAACTAGTGAAACAGTCTGCCTTCAGAAGCAGGTGTGCTCTGTGATGATCCAGGGTATGGCACAAAAGCAACAAAGTCACAGAAGTAGGTAAAGTCCCTTTAATACCTCCAACTTGGCCCCCAATGTCCAATTATCTTCAGCTGGAGAAAAAACTCTCCCAAGAATAGTCTTTAAAGGGATGAAATTCAGTCTGAACCCAAAATACATATAAATTATAAATAAAAACCAAGACAAACCACGCTGCAGCAATTAACGAGACAGGGCAGGATCAGGAATTGCAGACTTCCAAAAGATAATGAAACACACACAGTTGGGATGATGCCAGAACCAGATATGCCTTGACAAACAAAGATAATGCATGCTTTTGCGCTGTTTGCCTTTTTAAACAGTTTTCCCAGCTGCAGCTAATGAAGGGGATCAGGGCCCTTTCCTCTCCTGTAAGCCATGTAACTCACATTGTTCCCTTTTCCGTTCCTCTCTGTGTGCCCTAGGATGAAGAGGGGTGGCCCTGGGTCTTCCTCGGAATGCCCAGCTGGACTGTACCCTTCCCTAGTTTCCTCCACAGCCACCGGAGCCACACTTCAGCTGACCTCCTCCTCAGAATCAGATTCCAACAGGGGCATGACATGCTCCATCTTAGAGGCTTTTAAGAAGAGATTAGACATCCCCTTGTCTGGAATGCCCAGGTTATCCTAACTTATTTCTCCACTGAACATATATGATCTTTTATATATTTCACAAGATCTTGGTATATTTCTGCAGGATCTTCATTATGCATTATTCTATTGTTCGTTCTGAGTTATTTGAGGCATCTCAAGCTGTCTTTAACTAACTTCTGGCTAATCTTAATTACTTCAGCCTTAATTTTACTTCTGGATTCTTCTTTACTATTTATCCAGCAATTTGTTCACTACTTGTTCTGCAATCTAGCCCACAAATTCATTCAATTTTTTACATATGAGTTTCTTTTATCTTAGCTTAATTCTTATAACAACTTTCTCTGTTATATTGTTAACTATGTCTAGTTCCTAGACCCATTCAACAAGTTTCTCTTGATGTGGTTTTCTGCCCCAACACACCTCAAGGGATGATCACTGTTGAACATAAAGCACTAACTGTGTTGAGCAAACTTTGCAGCATTTGGGATTGAAACTTTCTTTTTAAAATTGGATGTACTAAGGCTTTCTGCCTCCATGATACAACCACAGACGTATATTGGAATGGCGTTTATTTAGAAAGCAAAGCTTCACTGCCTAATGCAATCTTATCTCAATGATCTCAAATTATTATATTTGTAAAGGGTGAACAGCTTAAAATGGCAGGTTGAAGGTCATATTTTTGGGAAACTAATGTCTAAACTGCAAAGATATTTTGAAATATGCTTTTCAGTTTGTTCTGATGAGGAAATTAGCAGTATTTTCAGAAGCATGGCAGAAACACTTCTCCTTTTATCTTATTGGACCTTTCTCCTGAAGGATTTTGATACAGAGTTTTGGACATTCCTTGGACAATAAAGACTTAGATATAATAGGACACTGCAAACAAAGAAAAAAAATCACAGAAACAATGAAAAGGGAACATCATAATGAACTTTAGCAGTCAAGAGGTCAAGTTATTAATAAACAATTAAGAATAATGATAGACACAAGGATTCACAGTACATAGAGTCCTAAGCACATGGTAAAAACTTTAAATGGTGTAAGCCAGAAGTTTTCAATATTATGTTTATGGTAAAAATTAGTTTAGCTGAGGATCTCTTGGAAAAATAATAAAAACCAAGGAGATAAATCCAATGATAGAGGTTGTAAAACACAAGATCACCATGAACAAAACAATAGAAAATTAGAACAGGCTATAGCAGGGCTGTCAAACTCCTGGCCTGCAGGCCAGATGCGTCACGTGCTGCTCCCGCCCATGCCTGGTTTAGCGAAGGGGAAAGTTCCGATACCTCATGTGATACTGCAGTGACAACATGAGTCTGACACACCTGGGCTATATAGTAACAGAAAAAGGTAAAATACTATAAAAATTCCATAACAAAATCCTGTCTATTCCTTGCTTATTCCACAATAATTGTTTTATTTTTTTCCCTGAGGCAAGGAGGAAAAAAAACCTTCAGTTTTCCTCACTGGATTGCTTTTAAACGACTTTCATCCCTGAAATTCTCTTCCACTTTTTCCTCATAATGGCAACTTCTGCTTGCATGTGTACATTTTTTATAAAATTGTGTCTCACTTATTTTGGCTATGTCATGTGGGGGAATTTAGTAGACAAAGCAAATATGTTTGGAAGAGATAGCAGCTGCCAAACAATATGGTGGCTGGACACCATCAAAGCTGACACCAGCGAAAACATAGAAAAACTCAAAGAAGTAGTGAAAGATCAGAAGATGTAGAGAGACCTGGACCATAGAATCTCCAAGAGTTGGACACAATGGAATGGATAACTTTATCCATTAACTTTAACATATATTTTTCTCTAAGTTCCACCACTTCTGCCTTTTTAGACTACCTAGTTCTCTTACTGGTGCTGTTTTCTGTAAGCATGTACCTTCTCACCCTTTTATATTGTTTTCCCTTTTTTATTTCCCTGGACTTTATTTATGCATGTTGTCATTAAACAAATCACCTTTGATAGACCGATGGATAGATTATGATAGATCATCAAACCAATGAGACTTTTCACTTGAGGACCAATGACCAGGTCAAATTATCCTACTTCAGACACATTATATGAAGGCTATATCTTTCAAAGATTCTGGGGCACTGGGGAACTATCAGACAATTGGAAAAGAGCTGATGTACAGTAGTTCCCATCTTCAAAAAAGGAGAAAAAAAACAGGAAACTACAGACCTGTCAGCCTGACCTCAATACCTGGGAAGATTCTGGAAAAGATCAATCAATCAAAAGCCAACATGGGTTTGTCAAAAACAGATCATGCCAATCTTATTGCATTCTTTGACAAAGTGACAAAATTAGTAGGCCAGAGGAATGCTATGGCTATAATTTACTTTGACTTCAGTAAGGCATTTGATAAAGTAGACAACAACTTACTACTTGATAATATAGAAAAATGTCAGTTAGACTGGCAATACCAGCAGGTGGATTCATAACTGGCTGACCAACCGCACCCGTGTAGTCCTCAATGAAACTGCATCTACAAGGAGACGAGTATGAAGAGGGGTACCCCAAGACTCTGTTTTAGACCCAGCATTCTTCAACATCTTCATTTATGATTTGGATAAGGGGATAGATGGGATATATATATANTATATATATATATATACATACACATACCTTAAATACCTTTCAAATATTCCGAATACATTTGAAAAGGATTTTTTCTCTCTTTCTCCCATTCTGTTCTACATTTCTGCAAACCTAAACCTACAATGAATGCTTTCTTCTAATGACAGTAGTCATATTTCAGCTACAATTTTACCACACTTACTGAATTTACTGTTAGAGTGAGTTGTTTATCAAATTAACGCAAAGAAAAATGTGTCTATCAAAAAAATTTCTGAAGAAAGGCATGTTCAAAAGATATGTTTACAAGGACAAATCTGATATTGAAACCTTAGTTCAGCCTCATTCCCTGAAAGCTAGCATTGAAATACAGTTTAATTGGATGGAATGGTTGGAATGTTTTGTATCAGTAAAATATATAGCATATGACATGATAAAAAAGTCACATATTGACAGAAGCAAGTTGAAAAACATATTGAGTTTTTTAAGTGAAATGGTAAATCTGTATTCATGGATTCAGACACAGTCAGCTATTATCCAGTGGTCATAACATTCTTTTATTCTGAATGAAAAGAAAAAAAGAATTTCTACTTATAAAAATTTACAAACACTGCCAAGGACATGAACTTTTTTTACGAAGCCAAACAAATATTTTATTTGTTCCCATCAAAGCATGGCTGATGATAGGATTTTTTTTTTTGCCTAATCCTCTGGAATTAATTGTCCACAAAGTCACTTGTGAAAAGATGGAATTAAGTCACACTGCCATGGCAAGGTATATAGGAAAAATATTGTTCCAGTCCATTACACTTCTGAGATGCAGCATCTGCTTTATCAAGAACTCCATTAAACTCACTAAAAACTGGAACACTATGAAATCTCAGTTTTCTAACTGAACTCAAGTGTTGAATTTTATCATCCAACTATAAGCGTACAGTCTTTATACTGTAACTTGTTCTTATTGCTTCATTAACAAAGCTCAAAAAGATAAATAGTGAGATGTTCTCCCATCTGATCTTCACAACTTCTCTTAAAACTGCTAGTCAGGAATTCAGAGATTGATGAAACTTTTTTTACTAACTTAAAATCTGAAGTTAAAATATATATTGCAATGTGCTAAAATATATAATTTTCTATAAATTACATTGAGTAATATAAAAACAAAATCCCAGGCAGATTTTCCTTTTATTTCTTTCTATTATTTTACAAAATAGTCTTATTTTTATTGTGTTAAAGTCTTTATGCAAAAACAGTTAATTTAAATTGTTATAAAGTGTCTGTCCACCTTAGGCATTTTATTAAAAACAAGAACTGGTATTTGCAACTTGTACATAGAAGTTAGAAAGTTAGAAAGCAGATGTATATCATTATCCTTCTAAGTTCCCATTCCAAAGTCATATTTTTGACATTATAATTATTCATAATAACCTCTTTCAATTTATCTATTTAGAGGTACTTCTATACTACTAATTTTCCTCATTCACACAAAATGAGTTACATACACTGAGTCCAGTGGTGTTTGATAGTTTACCTGGGTTACAGGTGGTAACCTCTCCCGTATACTTGTAAAGGTGTCTCAGTGCCCATCCGTCAGCCACTGTGACCAGATGGCTTAAAAGAGTTACCTATCCTCTATTAACTGTTCTCTATTCACTAAAGGGTAGCATATATTAGCAAAATATTCTATAACTAAGAAACAAGTGGGAAAAAACCACACACTATCAATTCACAAATAAGCTTAATCTTCACCCCATTAAACCATAAGTGAGCTAATGCAAAATGTTGATAGATGGGATATCCAGATATCAGTACTAGAAGGTAAGCTAGGGTCAACAGAACTTAAACAATATTGATCACATTTTAAAAAAATATATGATTATGTAATTCAGCCAATTTTATCATGGCAGAGAGTAGGGAGATCCTCCCTGTATTCTTTCGATCAGTCAAATGAATGCTTTCCCATTTCCTTGAAGTCTGTATAATAACAACTGCCTACTATGATGTTGTGCATAAGAAAGGTACATCATCAACTTGAAATGATTGCTGCAGTTCTCAGACTTAAGTAAATTCATAGCTCACACATTTGAATGATATAATATAATTATATTCCATAAGTGAAATATGCCGATTGAACAGATTTATTCTGCAGCCATCATAATCAATTAAAATTCCAATATAATTACTTACTAGTTATCTCCTGCAATTATTATCCTTGGAGTACTAATTGGGCAAAATGAATACATCCACTACACTAAATTAAAAGAATGAAATACTTAGATTATGAGGATGTCATTTTCAGACTTCCATGCTTTAATATTTTGATAGGTGTCATCTGGAATCTTTTAAAAAGGCATTAATTATTGAATGAAAGGATGAAGTGTATTTTCATGCACATCACTAATAGAAATAGTGTAGCAATATCCTTTCTCGATAGAGAAATTCTAATTATAATACTAGCTCAATATTAATTTGTAATTCTATATACTTTGGTGTGTTGTTGTTTAAGGTGCACGGTGTGCAAAAAAGCATAAAGTCTTCATTTGTGTAACCATCATGACAATCCAATTGACCAATTAAATGAAGCAATGGAAGAAGGAAAACATCTGAAATAAATTTCCACATAGGAATAGCCTGCAATTAATTAAAAGATAAGAATCTAAGTAAGTATGAAGCTTGTTGCTGTTATTGTTTTTTAAGAAGTTATAATACATTCATATTATAGATTCCTTTATGTCTTAGAAATCAGTATATGGGTACTGCTCCATTATTTTATCTGTACTTACTTTTTTCTAATTATACAAATTATAATTATAATATTTTGTAGATACTTTATCATATGTTAGAAACAATCATGTTGTGGACACATAAACTTGAAAAGTGGCAATTGACAAACTAAGGCAAACCACAGACAGGTAGACAAACAAATTACCTTAACTCAGTTAAGGCAATCATTCCAACACAATGTATTTTGGACATTATGGGCAACAATGAGAAACATCACGTTAGTGACAAAATTTGCTTCTTTAGCTCATATGTTACTTTTTGTAGACATCTGTGATAGCATGATTGTATGCATGCAGCCCATTACACTCTGATAGGAAAATCTTAATGCAATCCATATTCCTGTTTATTGTTCCCAAGCACTTTTTGCCATTTAAATATAGAAGATTAATAATCTCTTCCTTGCCATTTGGATTCTCTTTTCTAAAAGTAGGCTTACTGTCCACAAGTGTAACTCACTGTTTCAATAGGAAACATTTCAAAAGTTGTGTCTTTCATGGAGCTGATCTCCCTTTTTCTCTGTATGCTTTTTCTGACAGGTGAATTGGTGCTGAATCCTCATGGTTATATAGACCAAGTTAAAATACTTTATTATATTCTTTGCAAATTAAAGAAACTCAATAATTTGCAATTATGTAGTTTTATTTTACAACAGCAAAAGAAGCATTTAATTCAAAGCCCATTTGTCCATATCTTTGCCTCAATCTTAAAAAGAAATATAATTTGCAAAGAATTTGTCTACAAAGCAGAATTACAAACAAATATGTCATAAGTGTATCATTAATTCAGATGAATATTGCTCATTATTTCTACAATGGAAATTGATGTCTAGAGGTAAGACTTATATCTCACCTCTCTTATAGTATTTTATTTTCCTTTCTTCTCCCAGCATTTTTTTCCAGATACTAGATTAAGGTAAAAGATGTGAGAGTTGTGAGTTAAATGACATATAAATCTAACCAAATGTCAAGCAGTATTTTGGTGAGGAGGGCAAATCTATTCCCCTTGTTCCTCAGAATTCACAACATTCTCAGCCACATCTTCTCTCCTTCTTTACTCTAATATGCATCAATTAATAAAGAGAGTTGTAAAACTATAACAAAATATATTTTCTTGAAAATAAAATCTTAAAATTAAAAAAGTGTTAAAAAATCTAGCCCACAATATGCAATTAAAAATAAATGTTAGCTTCACAAAACAAAATTTGATAACCACTATATATCTTCCCATTAGTTACACTAATAAAATATTTTGGAAGTTTTTTTAATGTATCAATTATAACTGATTTTGGAAAATATATAATATATCCTCAAACTTGACCCTAAGGAACCTGAAATTTATTGAGATTTTTCTTTTCAATATAAATAATAATATTTATTTATTTATTTATTTA